>OVAF01001371.1:0-22912 GCA_900406245.1 Odontarrhena argentea | reverse complement strand
TTCCCAAAATAGAAAGTGGACTTTTTGCTCGATTATCAAAGAATTGAAAATTCAAAACCGAAAACAGTAGATCTAATGGTCATGGTTTTGCTATATATGGATGTTTCTGTTTTTTATTAGATTTTTTAATTTTTTTTGTTATACAAAAAAGTTTCCCAAAATAGAAAGTGGACTTTTTGCTCGATTATCAAAGAATTGAAAATTCAAAAACTAACCGAAAACAGTAGATCTAACGATCATGATTTTGCCACATATAGCTGTTTCTGTTTTTATCTGATTTTTTAATTTTTTTGGTTATACAAAAAAGTTTCCCAAAATAGAAAGTTGACTTTTTGCTAGATTATCAAAGCATTGGAAATTCAAAAACTATCTGAAAACAGTAGATCTAACGACCATGATTTTGCCACATATGAATGTTTCTGTTTTTTATTAGATTTTTTAATTTTTTTGGTCATACCAAAAAGTTTCCCAAAATAGAAAGTGGACTTTTTGCTCGGTTATCAAAGAATTGAAAATTCAAAAACTAACCGAAAACAGTAGATCTAACGATCATGATTTTGCCACATATGGATGTTTCTGTTTTTTATCAGATTTTTTAATTTTTTTTGGTCATACAAAAAAGTTTTTCAAAATAGAAAGTGGACTTTTTGCTCGATTATCAAAGAATTGAAAATTCAAAAACTAACCAAAAACAGTAGATCTAACGATCATGATTTTGCCACATATGGATGTTTCTGTTTTTTATCAGATTTTTTAATTTTTTTGGTCATACAAAAAAGTTTCCCAAAACAGAAAGTGGACTTTTTGCTCGATTATCAAAGAATTGAAAATTCAAAAACTAACCGAAAACAATAGATCTAATCATCATGATTTTGCCACATATGGACACGATCCCTCACAATTTCCGTCTCACGGTCGCTTCATGATTAGTATTTACTACTTAATTACTACTCCTACTATATATTTCTTATGGTACAATATGTGAAATTACGCTAATCAACAAATATAAGTTCCCTAAGTTATATAACTGGTCAAAAAATAAAATAAATTAAATGGTTGGAAAATTGGTTGCAATGTTGGGTTCGGTTAGAGCAAATCGGCATCGTGCATGTGATGGAATTCGAATAATATTTGCCCACCTACTGTTTTATAATATGTTTTGACAAAAAAAGTATTTCATGATATGTAGAAACACATAGTCATTTTCATGTGTACATATATGATATGTGCTGTAAGAATATTTGTATAAAAAAAAGAATGATGTATTTTAAATTCAGTTAAATTTGGTTTTTGGTTCATTAAACCATATGACAAGTACAGCAACCACCTTGCTGTAACGTGAACAAAGAAATAACTCAGAAACAAAAATCTATAAGACCCCAAGATGATACATGAACTGTCTAAAGACAAAAGCTTTTGGAAAGGTTTCTTTGTCAGTTTGTTTAATTAACTTCAAGATTCATAGATATATATAAATGAAAGATCATACGAAGTTTCATAGACAGAGAGATAAAGCAAGGATTTTCATATCACAATAAGAGGAGAAATAAACTATGAGTACAATAAGGCAATATATGGAACCAAAGTAAATTTGTTCCAAGTATATAATTATATATGGAGCTATTCTTTAGTTTCACTACTTAAAAAATTGAAGATCCTTCGCGGTTCAAATAACAAAGAGAATTATATGATCTACACCTTACATTTTTGTTAACTCCATAAGAGATGCAGTTTATCATATTTATCTTATTGTTTATTGTAAAAAATCGAGAAAAATTACTTTAGGTTAAATACATCGACAATAAAGTTCAATAATATAATATTTAAACCATCTAAAAATTAATTATCTTTAGAGAAATACAGTCGTACCGTATTTGTTATATTCACCATTTAAACATTGTTTCACCTTGTTTATCTAACATTAACCACATTTGTTCCATATATATCACCGCATGAATCATATTTAAACCGAATTTTCCCGTTATTTTGTTGTTATGCATCATGCAATCTGTTGTGAGCATTCGGAATTTACAAATTCATGCGGTTGTTTCATAAACAAGCTAGCAAATGGGGACAATCTCCAAAAATGTTTTTTTTTTCTTTTGGTAAATGACTGGGTGATCCGGGTACTAATTTCCAAAAATAAATGTAATCGTCGAATAACTCTTTCAATAAATTTTCCAATCAATCTAAAGCTTAGCACGAGGTGACCAATAAGTTAAATTAGAAATCACAAAAATGTAAATTTTGGAAAAGGTCAAGAACAAAGTCAAGAAATTCCTTGAATCTTATCTACAAAACTTGAAAAAAAAAAAAAAAAAATTGTATTGACTAAACAAGACATGTAGAGTTTTGACTCAATTGACTAGGATGATCTCATCCTGATCTAACAAGAACCACAAAAACAGAAGAAAGAGTAAGTTTAAGTTCATGGGGGAGATTTAAGATAGAAAGAGGTGACATATGCATATGGCAGACCACATGCATTCATGAAATGCTTTACCCTACAAAAAAAAACTCAATTGCTCAACCCAAAGAAAATAATATATATTATGCACATGAGTGTACCATACCCTACCCATTTTCCTTGAAACGGGGGTTATCAGAGATACAAGATCTGGACCGTCCATTAAAATAAGATGATGGAAAGTGTCCCACAAATGTCCCCAAAATGATGGGACACACTTTGCCTCAAAGTTGCTGCTACTGTTTATTACCCGACACCTCTTTAAGCTTTTTGCCTTTGTCCTTAATTCATGTTAATCTCTAATTTACCAAAAGACAATTTTCAATTCCTATAAAAACACTCTTCTTCACAAACCCTCATTTCATCACCAACTCTCTCTCTTCTTGCGTTAAACTTTAGCTTCTTCTGCTATCTTTGAAGATTGATCTAAATTAAGAAGAATGGAAAAGGTTGGTGTTTGTGATGAGTTTGTTGACCTTAAGGCAACAGAGCTGAGATTGGGATTACCAGAAACAGATAGTGGTCAAGAGGTTTCTTGCGTTAAAAGCAACAAAAGAGCTTCACCTGAAAAAGAGATTGAATCAACTGGAAAAACAGAAACTCCTCCTCCAAAGTAAGTATTTTGAATCACATGTACAAGAGCCCTTGTTTGTATTTGTAGATCTAAATTAAACTTGATCCTTTTTGCAGGACTCAGATTGTTGGATGGCCACCGGTTAGATCTTCGAGGAAGAACAGTTTTCAGAAGACGAAGAATGAATCAGAAGGTCAAGGAATCTATGTGAAAGTGAGCATGGATGGTGCTCCTTACTTGAGGAAGATAGATCTAACGGTGTATAAGCAATATCCAGAGCTGATGAAATCACTTGAGAACATGTTTAAATTCTCGGTGGGAGAATATTTCGAGAGAGAAGGATATAAAGGATCAGACTTTGTTCCCACTTATGAAGATAAAGATGGTGACTGGATGCTTGTTGGTGATGTTCCTTGGGAGTAAGTTTAACCAAAAACTCTCACAAATCAATTTAACAAACCACAAAAGTTGTTGTTCCATGTGCTTATGTTGTTTTTGTTTTGTTGTTGTTACAGGATGTTTGTGACTTCTTGTAAGAGACTAAGGATCATGAAAGGTTCAGAAGTTAAGGGTTTAGGTTGTGATGTTTGAGAAATCTTGAGACTTAAGAAAGAAGATTCCGAAAACAGAGTTTTTTTTTGTTTTCCTCTGTTTTTAAGAGAGAAGAGAAAAAAAAGCTGTGAAACTGCTCGGGTTTTCGAGGAGAGAGGACTCATACAATCATACATGTGAATCCATTCGCCTCTTTAGAATTTTGCCTCAACGGTGAAATCTTCACTACTTCTTGTGATGTTCTGATGGTAACACGAGATTGCTTATATGGTCTTAAGCATAAAGATGTAACTCTGTTTTTCTCTAGAAAAGAGAGATCTTGTGTGTTATTGAAAAGGTTCTAATCTAAAGCAACATTATGTTTTGTGTGTTTGTTGTGTGTTCTCATAGAACAAATTTTGATTATTATGTAACAGAAGTATCCATTCATTTCTGTTCTGTTTTTCTTCTTTGTTACAATGATTTGTGTTAACAACTTGTGAAAAGATGCATTAAAATCAAGAACTTACATAACACTAATCATCAAAACACAATTAATTGAGGCTATACCTTATAAAAAAAAAATGTAGATGAACACTTGCAAGAAAGACAAATCATTAAACCAGAGCTGGTTTATGGCCCAAAAAGAAGCCAGCTTTCAAGCAATTTTTTCCTTGGATTCTTCTTTTTATTTTACTTTAGATTATTGATATTTTTTAATCACCATGAGAGAGAGATAATAAACAATTAAGAAATCTAATCGAGCAGTGAGAATATTTTTGGGACTTTGTAAATGTTTATATTATCTTTTGTTTCGATTAGTTTGATTCCAACTGTTAAGAAAAACTGACAGAGACTTTGGTCCCCCACAGCTTAAACAAGTAAATCTACCAACTGTGCTAATTTGTCTCCACTATCTTTTCAAACTAATCTTAAACTAATTCAGTAATTAATTCCATTTATCTAAAAGACTTGGAAAACAGAGTCTTTTAAATAAAACTGGTATAGGTTCATTGAGTTTGGGTGAAGCTTTCTTGAATTTGAAGTTATTGTTTTTCGATCAAGAAAGTGATATCATATTTCTTAGAAACTGTGATTTAAAATCGAGTAATATATATTTTCCTAAATAAACCAAAACTGTAGTTTTTTTTTTTTTGTCCTTTGAACAATTTAAGATAAATAATAGAATGTCTAAGAAGAGTGTAGTCTTTGATCTTGAGTAGTGTCAGTTTCTGACTCTAACAAGGTTAGCTCTTGACCGGTTTGTTCGCTGTTGCTACCACCAGAGATGGTCATAATCGGTTCGGACTGAGAAGTAAATCCTTCTTCTACAACCTGTGATGTCTGTTGGTCCGAAATCAACACGATAGAACGACTGGTAATTTCCGGTTTGGCTTGGTTACTATTCGTCTGAACATCTTCATCACGATCTTTCTTCTCCGGTAAAACATAAGAAAACCCGTATTTCTGAGCATGAGTTAGTCCTGGACATATACCCTACAAAATCCTCAAATCAGAAGAAGATTTTACAAACTTTGAAGCCTAGAAAGAAACAATCTTTAAATATAACTGACCCTTATCAAACCGGTAACTGGAGATGACTCATGGTAAGGATAAATGTCACTGTGACTTTTGTTATTACTCTCTTCTTCTTGGCCTCGTTCTGTGGCATTGCGTGGACAATATCCACCAAAGTAAGAGCAATGTTCTCGAGCTAGAGATATTTGTGGTGTTAACGGTAAAAGATGCCCTTCTGTGCTAAAGATGTACCTGAAGATCAAATTAACAAGATTAGTGAAGTGTTGTTGTAATTGTGAACTTTAAAGGGTTTAATGGTGGGGGAAAATGTTTTTTACTTGTAAGGGCCTTTGTCGACGAGGTTATCTGAGTCAACACCTAGGTCAAAGAGTAGCCACAGGTACTTGACCTGAAATTTTGAGGAATCAAAGGATGTAAAAAGAGAAGGCTTACAGTAGCAGGTAAATGAGTATCAAGAAACAGAGTTTTTTTACGGTTTCTGCGAGGAAGAAGCTCTCCATGTGATCTTCTTGTTTATGAAGTTCTACGTCTGTGATGTGACAATAACCACAAGGACATTTGGCTCCGTATTGCAAACTAGCAACAAAGTCACGCCCAGCATCAAGATATCTGCGGAAAATAGAAGAAAACAAATCTTTGAACTTTCTAGGAATCCAGGTTTGAAACTAAAACACATTATAAAGGAGCAATCTGTATTGCAATTTAGTAGTGTAGTCATCTTTGAAATTTTTTGATGAATACCATAGATCATATTATGAAAAAAGTAACAAAAAAAAGCTGCGGTTTAAATTGGTTACTTCGGATCTTTGGTAGCTTTGTACAGCCAGTATGTGCTCTCAATTAGTTCTGGCCTCAGTGGATAACTCTTTTGCCCATACTGTAAGGAAAGCAAAGAAGAGCGATGAAGTTGTAAAGTCGCAGTTTCACCGGGATACTAAAATCAAGATGGGGTACCTGGACACTAAGTGTAGCAAGATTAAAACCCTCAGGAGTGAAACCGTATCTTTTCCAGACACTGAAGAAGGCAGTGTGAGTTCTAATTGCCGGCTCAACATCTCCCGCTAAAACCTTATGAGAAAGAATCATGGACACAGAAGCGAAGTTCAGTTTTCATAGATATAAACATTTGTTGTGTTTGAAACTGAAAAAGGATTTATACAATGACTTTTACCTGAAGTCCTGGCCAGAAAGCTTGAAGACTGTTGAAAACTGGCCAGACAATAGCGGCGGAATCCATATTGACCTCCACATACCTACGGAAAAACTAAAAAAACAATAATCCAAAGAAAGAAAATGCTCGTTCATATCTTAAATAAAGCAGAAGATATAGAAAGCTTACCAAGGTTCCTTGTGAAGGTACCTCATAGCAGCCCCGTAAGCTTCTTGAAAAATGTATAAATATTCCTCATCCCCAAAAAGTATATAAGCCTGAAATGTTAATAAATCAAAAGCGAGGAAAAAATATCAGTGCCACCAAGTTTCATGCAGGTTAGGGTCTCTGGATCTTTAGGACTTTGCATTCTATCCCAATTATTAAGATTATCTTGTCAAGGGATAATAATTATTAAGATTATCTTGTCAAGGGATAATAAATCTAACCTTGAGAAGATACTCATAGAAGGAATCAATGCTTGTTCCTATACCAGCATCCTGTCAAGTGGAAACTATCATTCAGAATTTTGCTAAAAGAAAAATCCCAATTGTTGTGTGGAAACAAAGTTACCTTCTGTGTCCATTCACCTGTAAAGACATTAATGTGAGCACCAACCAAATCGAGATTTGAACGACGTGCCCATAATCCCCTCACTGAGTTCTTTGCAACTTGTTCGAAAACTTCAATTTTAAAAAGATCAATATTATATCTCTGCAGGAAACTGGAAATAAAACTATAGGAGAACAAGAAGAGCTGAACAGAAGTATTTTTCAGTTCAGACATGAAATTTCAAAGTTCCATAGCTTCACTCACCAGGATCATTTGTTAAACGACTCAGCACGCCAAACTCCAAAGTCAAAGTACCACCACCCGCAGTTGATGTTATCTGAACAGACCAAACAGAGATATTAAATTTTATAAAATATGAGTTTCAACATAAGAATTAAAAAGATAAGATAAAGCAAGCTAAAATTGAGCAGTCCAGTCTCAGCAATCTTAATCTCGTTGAGAACTAGACAAAGTTAGGCAGATCAAGCATCTAAGTATCATCTAGATTCATAGGTAATTCAGCCTCGTCACCAAAAGCAAAGATTAAGAACTAAATGTGAAAGCTAGGAGAAGGATGAAGGAGATATTTTGCCTTGCTTTCATCTTTGTCAACACCATACATCAAATTCACAGATCCAAATGGGATTCCTGCAGACATACAAAAGAGAAGAGAAAGATGACAAGGCAGTTCCTTGTTTTAGTGTACGCACACTAGCTTACTATTAAGTGATAGCTTAAAGAGCATACCAGTCGGTGTATCAAAAGCAGGAAGCATTCTCCTCGTCAAATCCTCAGCCAAGACTAGTAACTCGTTGTTGTAAGATGGAATTCTCATGCCCTGTCATCAGGTTAAATTTAATCAAGCTTACAGGGCAAACATTCAAAAATGATTTAATAAGGAGATTTTTGAATAATGATGTCCAGTAAAAATGCTAACTTGAACAAGAATCGTAGAGCTCACATTATAGAGGGAATAAATAAACTACTTTTGCTTTCTTAGTTGAAGAATGTACAGAGATCTTCACTTAAGATGAAATCATCACGAAAGAAATAGGTAAGCAGGAGAAAGTACCGTTGCATAATCACTTGCAATCAGATGAGCAGACAGTAAACCCCCAAGGACTCGGATAGTTGTCTCAAACACAGACACAGTTTTGTTCTGCAGTTAAAAAGACATGTATCAGTGCATCATACTTTTTTCTCAGATTATGACGATTTACATAGAAGACTGAAAGGAGAGTAGTTGACAAAATAACAGTTAAACTCGTTCTTGCTACAAGAATCAAGCGATCATTACTCACTATATTAAACTGAAGATTTTTACCAATCCATTCAACAGAAGAAGTGAAGCGCTCTCGGTCACCAAGTATAGCTAATGTATCCAAGGAGTCAATCTACAAAAAAAAAGCGACAAAACCATCTTCAGATTTTACTAAATAACACAGAGCCCTAACAAGAGAAGGTTGACAATACAGTTTACCAAAGTCAAAGCATAGCCTCCAAGAGTATCTTCTCCTCGGCAAGATAACGGTTTCAACTCATCGAGTGGGAACGCATTGTTCATGTATCCATCAAAAGCATGATAAAACATCCCACGCACCTAAACTCAATATAATCAAAACCCATCTTTTAACAAACCGAAAAAAAAAAAAAAAAAGCCATTCAACAAACATTCCACCCAATTCTCTCATTCCAAATGACATTTTGAAAAGGCTGAAGAAATTCCATTTGGATTAGGCATGATCAACACCAAGCTAATAGCTTTGAGTAGGTACAAGGTCTAAAAAATCAAAACTTTACTGAATTTAAGCAAGATACTAAACTCTAAGTGAGCATTTACTAATAAGGAACTAGGTAAGAAGAATGTTCCCTGAAGACGATAACGATTCGGAAACAGAGTAATGATGAATTGAGATCGTAGGAACCCAGATCTGTTTACCTCGTCTCTAAGCTGTTTAGCTTCGTGAGGCTTAACACCTTCAGCGACAACTCCATGGTCAAGAAGAACAAAACCCGAAAATATCAAAGAGATCAAGATGGTATACAAATACCACCTGATGTTTGATTCCATCAAGATGAATATTTTTTTTTTTTTAAGCTCCCCTGAGTCTCCCTTAGATTATGTTTTTTCAGTTTAGTTTCGACAGAATCTCGGACATCCCTGGATCTCTTGTCCGAAGGGATTCCTGAGAGTATCAAAACTGCGTCGTCACTCGGTGGCTCTTCCTTCAATCGCGATTCAGCTGCATTAATGACTCTTTTGTTTTCTTTTTACAAGCAATTTCGTCTACATTCTTTTTTTTTGGGGTCAACTTTTTTTTTTATTGTCAACCATTTTGTTTCTTATTAATCAGAAAATTAAGAATCGATTTTTTTGTTTAATTGGATTCTTTTTTTCTTTAGGATTATGATCAATGTCAATACATTTCGGTTTCTTAATATTTTTACAATTTATCGAATTGTCGATTACTAATTACCATTATGTTAATAAAAATTTCATTAGAAAAAAAAGATATGGGTAAAAGAGTAAAACAAATACATCTATAAGAAGGATAGAATAATAGAAAAATTAATCTCTAATATAATTTTGATATCATTTGAAAGTTCGTTGAAGGTAATCAACCAGAAAATGGTAAAACTTCCATATGTAACAGACAATTATCTCTCTGCATTACATAACCACAACAAAATCTATATATTGCATTGCATCCCGTATAGAGATGGTGGCGAGCTAACGAAACAAACAGAACTGATAAGTTTCTACTGTGTGTGTTTGGTGAAGCTGAGAACCCGATCACACCTGCAAAAACAGCAATTTATCAGCACAAGGAGATTGTTATTATTGTTTGAAGTTCCCTCAGAAATCCCACTCATGTTTTCGGCTGTAAAACTGACCTGTTGCTTCTTCTTCTTAGGCCTTCTCTTTCTTTTGGGTTTGTGAGCATCAGAGTTAGAGCTCAAGTTGCTACTCTGACTGCTATATGAGTTTGTGGGGGCAGCAGACCTTGCATTATGTGAAGACTCGCTTCTTCTGTTTGAAGTGTTTCTTGAGGATGATGGCATCTCGTTCCTCTGGACAGATATACTTTTCCTAGAGTTTGGTCCAAACCTTGCCTGTGGTGGTGGCATCAAAGCTCTAGCATTGTTTTCCTTCTGCAAATTTTCAAGACATTCCAATCTGTAAATCGGAGTTTGTCAAAGAAACCATGAAAGAGACATCACCACTTATGAGTCTTTGTCTCGCTCATCCTTCTACCATTTAACCTCCCATGAGGTTTCAGAATCTAAGTATTTAACAGTTTGAAATATCAAGAAAACTCGTCATACCTGATTCCTTTCATCACTAGACATACCAGATGTTGCTCTACCAGAAGCACTAGAAGCAGCCTCTCTGAGAAATTGCAGATACATAGTGTCAGAATTCGTAACAGGTAAAGCGGACACAAAAAGGGCAATAAGCTTAACATAATAGTATTGATGTCTAAAGAAAGTATAACAAATTTTACTAGGTCATACTTTGTGCTTTTATCAGTCAACTCATCATCTGCGTCTGCTTCATCGCTTGAACTTCCTTTATCAAAGAAATCATCATCACTAAGGTCCAGAAGACCATCATCTTCACTCCCCGTCTCTGTTTGTCCATAACACGATTAAAACCATGAAACGAGATCAGCATATATCTAATAAATGCGTAGCTTTTATCCATAAATAAACATATCATGTTTACCTTCCAACTCTTTTCCACTAGCAGCAGCAACAATAATATTGGCTTTGATCTGCTTCCGCAATTTACTTCTCCGATCAACCACTTCTGTATCCTCACCTCCAGTAAAAAGTGACACATACTTCTCATTTTTGGGGAAGAACTGCAGTTTTCAATAAATAAGAAAACTCAGCAAACAGAAACTTTCCAACTAAGCTGATTCTAATCTAAAAACTACAAAGATTTATCAGAGAAAAACTAACAAGCAGAAGCCGCGAAAGGCAGTGTAAGAAAGTGAACTTACCCTGACATATTCAAGATCTTCTTTAAGTTTACTGAGTTGCTCAGCTATATCTGCATCTCCGACATGAGTGGTACGTTGTAACTTCTCAAGACGTCTGATGCTCCTTTCGATCTTTCTCCGCTCTACTCAAGGAAAAGACAAAAAAAAGTCCTATTTAAATCGATGATACAACCAAGGGAGAGACAAGCAAATGGTAAAACTCTTACCAAAGAACTTAATCTTTCTATTCCTGAGGAATACTTTACGTTCAACAGCAAGACGGGTGTGAGCGTCTTGCTGCTTCTTTAAATCTTCCATCTTTTGTTGTAGAGACTCTCTTACTTCAGGAGGCAAATCCTACACACCATTGTAACCATAATAAGCTACCACATGAAACTAGACAATTCCACAAATTAGACCATCAAGCTCTATACACCAGAGAAGCTGACAGAAAGTGTGGAAATTTAAGGAAGATTCAGGCATTAAACACCAATTTGAGAAAAACCCACAAAGCAGAAGGAGAGAAAGGAACTGACTTTACGAAGAAAACGTTCGACGGAACGCATCTGATTCTTGAGAGAGACATTCTTAGGTTTCTTCTCCACACGCAATCCTTTCGACTTTCGACTGCTGCTTCCTGCAGCCGTCTGCTTCGGCTCTGAACCCCTTCTCTTGGCGTAGCCTCCGTGCGCCATGGCTCGAGGAAGCTTTCGGGACAGAGAGTTGAAAGAAGAAGCACACACAAAAATTAGGGGTTGTGTTGTGTTTTTTTTTTTCAGCCTCCTCGAAACGCAGCGTTTTATTGGAACAAATAAAGGTTAATTTGATTTAGGGATTTTTGAAATTTTGAGAACTCTTGAAAAAAAATTTTTAAAAAATTATAATTATAATTTTGGAATTTAGTTTAATAGTTGGTTTAATAAAAGAAAAAAAATGGATTTTAATTTCATTCATATATCTAAATTGACAAAAACTCATTAACCATATTAAAAATAATTATTAACTCATATACCTTCCAAACTAATATGTTTAATTACTTCACTAAAAGGACTTCAACAACGATCCATATTTATTTTATCTTTTTGGTTCAAACAACAAAAGTCCTCCATATATATATTCTACAATCTACCTATAGTTTGAGAATCTTTAAGGAAAAGGTTTTTGTTTTCAAACGCCAGAACAAATGTGTGACATCACGATCACCATATAATTGATAAAAGATTAATGAAATCAATACAAGCAAAGTAAAATTTCAGACACAGCATAGAAAAAACAATCTCAAATCATTACAAAGACTGATCTTATTTTCTAATCAATGAAACAATTAATGATATTAACTGTTGTATCGCGGAGTAATCTAATATAATGTTGAGTTGCATTGTGTGCAAACTTGTCGAAAAGGCGGTTAATGATACCGCTGTCTCCAAAATGAACAATAAGCATGGGTTCAGTGATGGCTCTTGTGACGTTTGCCATCTTTATCCCAACTTCAGTTGCAAGTAATTTTTCATTATGGCCATCATCATCATCATCACCAATATCTTCTTCTTCTTCGTCATTTTTGTAGGAAACAGGAAGCTCATAGGTCTCTATCTTGTTGATCTCGAAAGAGCCTTCATTATTGACAATCTCTCTAACTTCTCCTTCGTTAGGATTATAGAATGGTAAGTTGAATGAGTCCACTTTTGATTTCTCCACAATTCCCTGTCCACACAACAGTTACATTAATTGTTAAGATAAAAATATCATTGATTATAGATATATACAACTTATCAAAAAGTTCTATTAACCAATTTATTCTTTTCCGCCATTGAGTACTAAGTAAAGATTATATTTGTAAGCATCATACTAGAAACTAATTAACGAAAACAAGATCCGAAATGACTTCAATCAACTAAACTGATATAATATTTAAGATGATTATAAAGTACTAGTATTCAATATAATGTAATTATAAATCTAGCTAGTTAATTATATGAAGTTAGAGAGTTAAGTACCTCGGAAACTAGGTCGACAAGTGAATCAGATAACAAGGACCAAAGGTAGAACCCGTCTCTATATAAACGATCCAAATCTTTCTTGCCTACGAAGGTGAGAACCATACGTCCACTAGGCAACATTTCTTCAGAACGCAATCTCAAGAATAAAAAGAAATCATTTTGGAATTGGTTCATATAACTCTTGCACACATTTAGAGAGCATCCACTTCTAATATATACGTTGTTCTTGTTATCTTCAAGTCCTTGAGGAACTTTGGAAAGCCAGTGCACACTATAAGACGAATGAAGAAAATGAATAGATTCTTTGGGGAAAAGTCGTGTGTAGAAGGAGCCTGGGACTCCGGATATGAAACACTTTCCTTTAACCTCCTCGTTGAAGGAGGGAACCAACTTGAAAGTTGTATTGAAATCGTTTTCTGGAAGATCGTTTAGGCAATAATCGATCTCCGGTGGGATTAGAGATTTTTGTTTATATGACTCTATGATTGTGTTGACGGTTTGGAGCATGGCTAAAAATGTGTTTTGTCCTGATGAACATCCCAAATCTGCTACTTTGATGCAATCCGGAAAATTAAATTTAGACAGCATTTGTTTGACGTTTTCTTCCATTACTGGTCGTGTTTTAGCGATAACATTTCTCTGTCAAACCAAAAACTTACAATTATGTAAATATGTTTCAAAAACGTATACATTAAGTGGAAACACAAATTCTCGTATCAAGTACAATACAAAAACCAATATTTCTTTCGTATACTAAAAAATTATCATAAAGAAATACTACATATAATTTAAAAATATACCTGATGACGAGAGTTACTAGCATAGCTGGATTCTCCATCATACTAGAGCGTTCGGGATAGAGTTCCTTATATATATAAACATAACCTATTATATAGTCATATAAAAACCGATCGATAACCTGAAAGGTTTACTGTTACTCATAGATCACACTTAGCCATTATATAGAATCTGCATTAATAGTGATACACACAAGTTTGAAGGCAAGAAAAGAAGCTTTACCTCGAGGAAGACATGGCGATATTTATGAATCAACTTCTTATATGATAGTAAAAATCTGCTGCTCCTCTTTTGATTATATGCATTTACTGAATGATATGATATATGCCTTTTCATATCAACAAAGCGTCTAACAGTTTAAATATACTAGCATTTCGACATTAATTAAGAGAAACAAATACCAAGTTGGAATAAGAATATGCGAGTCCCAACAAATCAAGTCAATAATAAAAGATTAACTTGTGACCAAAAAAAAATATAAAAAAATATAAGACTAACTAATTAAGAGTTGTCACGCCAGAAAATAAAATAAAAGGCCATTAAAGGTTGGCAAAAGAATCATCATATATAAAAATAAACGAAAGACCAGAAGTAAAATGAACCTTTTTAGACTCTTTCGTTCGGATTCGGATCCAGATCTAGATCTTTCAAGAGAAAATTGATAAAATACAAATATATTAAAATGTCTAGACAAAAAAAGAAAAATAAAAATTAAAAGCTAGAGATCTTTGGTTCAAATGGTTTTTGGAACGGTTCGTATAATATACTTTGGTCCAAGTTATGAGGGGATTCATGGGTTCTCTTAGTTTTTTTAGGAAAAAAAACAAAAAATCAAAATTGCATTACATCGTATGGTAAAACAATGGAGCTAGTATTATATATATGTGGGCATATCACATTAAAATGTTTACTTTATTAGTCTTAGAAAGAAAACCCCAAATCGACTGACTGATTTTATTTCGGGGTCCAATAAAGAATTAAAACGAATGAGAAAAAGGCTTCAATGTAAAAAATGGATATGTTTCTTTGTAAACTATCATCGACTTATTTATTGATACAAGATTAGTAGATTACAAACGAAGCATTTTACAAAGTGTTTTTTTTACAAGTGTATTTTACAAAGTGTAGTAGTTTTTACAAATAAAAAACCCAAATAATCTCTTATAAAAAAAAAAACCCGTAAAACTGAAATTATCACAAAGTAGTTTTATTTTTTAATCAAGGAAACAATGATGTTAACTGATGGTTTGCGGAGTGGACTAACAAAATATTGAGTGGCATGGTGCGCAAACTTGTCGAAAAGAGGATCAATGATACTGGTATCTCCGAAATGAGCAACAAGCATGGGTTCAGTGACGGCTCTTATGAAAGCCGAGAACTTTCTCCCAGCAAGTATGGGTATATCATCTTTGTTACCAATTTCCTCTTCTCTAACAATTTTGAAGGAAGAGGTAGGAATCTCATTTGTCTCTGTTTCGTTAATCTCATCATCTTCTTCTTTTTCATCTTTTTTAAAGGAAACAGGAAGCTCATATGTCTCTATCTTGTTGATCTCGAAAGATCCTTCGTTTTCGACAATGTCTCTAACTTCTCCTTCGTTGGGATTATAGAATGGTAAGTTGAATGAGTCCACTTTTGATTCCTCCACAATTCCCTGTCCACACAACATTTCTTTGTTACAATTGTTAAAGAATATATACATATATATACACACATCTAGTTAGACATAAATTAAGTTAATAGTACCTCGGAAACTAGGTCGGCAAGTGAATCAGATAACACGGACCAACTGATAAAACCTTCTGTGGATAAAGGATCCAAATCCTTTTTACCTGCGAACAAGAGAACCATTCGTCCACCAGACAACATTTCTTCGGAACGCAATCTCAAGAATAAAGAGAAATCATTTTGGAATTGGTTCATATAACTCTTGCACACATTTAGAGAGCATCCACTTCTAATGTATATATTCTTCTTGTTATCTTCAAGCCCCTGAGGAACCTTGGAAAGAAAGTGTATACTAAAAGAAGAAAAAACAAAATGAAGAGATCTTTTGGGGAAAAGCCTTGTGTAGAAAGAGCCCGGGACTCCGGATACGAAACATTTTCCTTCTTTCACCTCTTCTTGGAAGGAAGGAACCAACTTGAAAGTTGTATTGAAATCGTTTACAGGAAGATCGTTCAGGCAACACTCGATCTCTGGTAGGTTATGAGAATTTTGTTGGTATGATCCGATGATTGTGTTGACGATTTGGGACATGGCGAAAAGTGTGTTTTGTCCAGAAGAACCTCCCAAATCTGCCACTTTGATGCTTTCAGGAAAATTCATTTCAAGTAACATTTCTTTGATGTTGTCTTCCACTACCGGTCGGGATTCAGAGATAAAGTGTCTCTGCATGAATTATATGTAAATACACAAACGAATAAATCTTTCTTCACAAAAAATCATCAAAACGAAGCATTAATTAATTAATACCTGACCGTCAGAATTACTAGCATAGCTGTGTTCTCCATCTCCTCCATTCATACTAAGAACATTCATGATAGAGTTCCTAATATTTTTATAAACATAATCAACTAAGTATATAGTCATCGTCATATATAATTCGAATGTATTACTTCTTACCCCAACAACACACTTAAATGCACTGATACACAATAGAAGAGAAGAAGCTTTACCTTGAAGAAGACATGGCGATATATATGATGAATCAAACTCTAAACAAGATAATTTAAAACACTGCTGCTATTCTTTTGATTAAATCAGCTGGCTTGGGAGAGGAAGACGATATATACATTTTTTCAAGTCAACGACCCATCGACGATTTTGAATATCTATATAAACTATTAATTAACCGTCGATATCAAATTAAGGTATAATTATACTAGTACTTACTGACAAATCAAATGAATAATTAAAGATGGCGTGTTTGGAATATAATTATACAACTAAGGCTCTGGATGGTAATTAGAATAGTGCGGATTTCCAGGCGGGTCAAGTACGGATTTTTTTTATGTTAGCATTCGTGTTTTATCATAAATCATAATTATATTTACTTGTTTTATACAAACCGTATTTATTCCGCAATATGAATTTTTATTATTCAAACCGCACTGCAAACCGTTATTAGCTTATTCCACACTAGGAACTTCGATCACCATTTGGAGTTTAAAGAAATGTCACAAGATAAAATAAAAAGATATATACTAACAGTTGTCAAACGAATCATCATCATTATAAAAAGATTAGAAATAAAATGAAGCAACCTCGACCTCGCTAATTGAAAATTTTAAAAGTATTATCCACGTTTTACATGATAAAATATTAACAGTAAATATTGTTTAGAGATTATGTTGACTAGAACTTGTCGCTTGTCGCGTAGTGATCAGATAATATTCATCTTGATTTGGACTGAAAATGAAATATATGTGTGCGTATACAGCAGTATATCACATTAAATGTTTATTTTAGTTTTATATCTAAAAATTATTACAAAAGAAAGAATCAAAGAGCAATGAGAAAAAGAGGCTGTGATGTACAAGGGACTTGCTTCTTTGTACAAAATCAATGGCTTATTTGATATGCTGCATTTGCGAGTCAGCCTCCCAGTCCAATGTCACTTGGTGTGTAAGGAACTATATAATATATGGAAGATGAGAATGTATATAGAATTCAGTTTTCACTCTGTGATGGGTTGTCTCCTTCAAGCTCCGATATAACGATCAATGTGTCTGTCATTTCGAGGGAGAGAGGTTCCATCTTTGGAATCGGATTGAGTACCTGCAACAGAACATGAAATGTAAAGAAACTGAGTTATGGAATGTTATTGAAGTGGAAGATGGTTTGAATGTCTGTTGCAGAGTCTTTTAAATAGTCACCTTTTTGCCGCCTTTTATGTAGCCTATTGCGACTTCTTTCCTTAGCCATGCTCGCTCTGAGAGCTCGTTGAAGGAAGGGGTCTCGTCTTTTTTCATGTATAGCCCAATGTCCTGTGTGATTCAAGCAAAGTAGAGATCTTCAGACCAGATTGATTGTTAATACTATACAAGATATGAGAGTGTTTTTTGTTCTCTAACCTTTACGTATATCTCATCACCCTCTGCATCTAGAATGTCCCTCCATACCTCGTTCAGTTCACTGTTTTCAGCAACTGGTTGAAAAAAACAAAAAATGAATTATTCAGATTGCAAGTAAAAGAAAAAGAAGAAACAAACCAAATTTATGAAATGTAACCTTGTGCTGTTACAAGACTCATCACTTCTTCTGCTGCTATGTAAGTTAGGGACGGCTTGATTTTTGTTATCTGAGTGGTTTTGTATGACGATTCAGCAAATGAACTTATCTGTAAAGAAGATAACAGAAAAAGGAAAAAAAAAAGGGCCTTTTATATACCTGCTTGCCAAGATTTGAGTCTACGATTTCAGCGGCTAGATTATGTACCTAAGAGAAACAACAACATGACAATACATTTCGGCAATGAATGTGGTAGGATGCGATGGAAAGAAAAGTCAGTAGATTACCTTTACTCCCAGCTTGCTGCAGATGCTATCAGCAAGAAGAAGAGAATAAGCGGAGTGTTTGTCTGCTCTAGACGGATCTACATGACACCAGATGATCTGTTAGTGATACCTTTTCTACGTCTGTAAGAACCAATTGTAAATGCTCACCTTTAAGAAGCCACTCTCGATCTGATATTACAAGGATGGACAGAGGAACATCTTCACCTTTCTTGTATTTACTTTTCATTTGCAATATAGTTTCCTTTAATGTATCATAATTCATAGGATTCCCAATCTGCAGTAGATTAAAAGACATTAATATCGAATGACTTTGAAGCTAAACTTTGTTTGTGCCTCTGAAAATGATATTACCTTATGTGAAACATGGATGTTCTTGATTTTCCCAGAACCTACACCCTCTCTCACTCTGCTTCTGTCCTCTAATGGCACATCCGATAATATTTCCTGCGTACAACAAAAATTTTAGCAACTCTTTATTTACACCAGGAAGAGATAATGGTACATAACCATACCAATGTACTTCCTGGACCAAGATAATTATCAAACTCCTCGATCATATGTACAACATCTCCACGCCAGCCAAGCAGAAGTATAGATTCTTTAGGTCCTGTTACAGACTCTGATCCCTAAGTAAACCATAGAGATGAAAATCAGAGGTCTCAATTTTCGGAAGCGTAATATTATTAGTCCAAGCATTGTGGACGGAGGGCAGTTGGGGGTCAGACCTTTGATAAGGACTTCCTCGGACGCATTATAATTTTCTCTAGCCGTGATCTTTTTTTCTCCAACACTTGCTTGCTAGTATCAGGCTCCTCTATTGTAATGTTCTCGGTTTTCATGTCTGTATATAAAAGTTGCTTTTTCTTCCAACTTAAAGGTGCAATAAACAACACTTTGTCAGTTTCCATGAGCTTTTCGTCATCATGTGGATGGAACTTTACTTTCCCATCTCTTAAAAGGCCACAGACCACTACCTGAGAGGGATACAAGTTTATGAGAAAATTGATCACAAAGACCAAAAGGTAATGTTTCGAAGAACGAACAAATGCGCTCACAATATACTCAATCCCTACCTCATGGAACCCCAGTCTTAACTGTCTATAGGTCATCCCAACTAGATTGGGGAAGCTGCAAAGATTAAATACATCTTCTGCAATGAGTAGATTTGGTATTAGTTAGTCTTAACTTAATACGAAAAACAAGAGATAAGAGATAACAGTAACATAAGATGAAAGCACACTGTACTTGAGTAATTTAGTAGGTGCCTGTAGATCTTTATCAGGTTCTTTTGACGTGAGCACTGGACAAACAATTTGGACGTAAGATTTTCAACCGGCTCCACTTTCAGTCCCGAAATGGACTTGAGAAGATCATACGTATTAGGGCTTGATACCTGAATTCGTATCAAGAAATAAAGAAAAGCGCGAAAGTAAAAAAAGCAGCACTAAGAAATAAATAACCATTACTGCACAATCTTTTCAGTTACCTAAGTTACCTCTACAATAGTTGGGATGGATTCCATCTTAGGTATAGGTTGAAGGGCTAATACAGAAAGAAATGCGTCTGTATCCACTTCGTACCTGAAATCATTTTCAACTTAATTGACTCCTCTTTTACAAAGTACCGAGATCCTATATATTGCACCATTACCCTTCTAGTTTTCTGATAGATTTCAGAACAGATTTTTCCTTTGTTCTTAACCGTAATGAAAAGTACCATGGAGTTTATTTAAGAAAACTCCCAACTCTACCAACTGCAAAGGCCCCAAACCCACCCAATTATTCCATATATACCAACTGATGAGCCAGCTTAATATCAAATCCATATGTTCTCACTTCACATATCCAAAAGACTAACATTGAAGAGCTACAACACAGCACACTTCTACTTCTCAAAGCTGATTGCTATCTCAGTTTCATTTTCACATATACTTTCTGTTAAAAAACAAATTCTTACCGATCACTTTTTGTTGGTAGTATAATAATGGCACGTGCCATACAGGCAGCTGCCCTCTCAAATGATTTCGTCATGTTAAGACTACAACTGCACTGGTGGAAGCATGAAATCAGCAATGTAAATTAATGCAAAGCAACAAGATAGATAATTGGAAGCGTCTCAATCACTTTACCTTTTTGTAAGGATGTCAATATGATTAAAATCTCTAGAGAACGCCTCAGCTATCTTGTCCATCTGCTTCCTTGGAGTATCAGACAGAAGCAGAAGTCTCTGCTTCCTAAAAGCGTGTAACAACAATAAGTAATAAGCCAATTTAACATAAAATAATTAGCTGCAAAACAAATAGTAAGATACATAGAGCAATCAAATTACCTAGCTGTAGCGGTACCTAAGCGGACAGCATGCTCATGATAACTGTTCAATTGCTTCAGTATAAAGGGTAGATGACTATTTATTCCACAAATGATGATATGATCAGCTTCTAGGACTTGCATCTGTGCCCCTTCCCTCAGCCTTTGCATATTACCCTGCCAGACAGAGCGATCAAGAACTTGTACAATTAATATTCATTTCTCACCAGCCGTGTCTGCCTCAAAAACTTACCCGAAATTGTTCTGTCATTGTGCTTAAAAGCCGAGAATAAAACAATATTCCCCAAATGGCTAGGATAAATCCAATGACTTTTTCCGTGCGTGTCTTTTGCTGCATTTTTCAACAAACATATAGATTGGCTTTTAGAACTTCACTGAAATACCTTGAGGCTTGTAAGTTGTAATTGTTCTGGAATATTGGTCAAGAAGTAAATCACGACCTTCAGATGAGTAGAAGAGGAAATGAGGCATGCCCAGGCCTCCCAGAGGCAGTCTTCTAAAGGTATATTGTCTTTCCTTCACAACAAGGAGTCAAAAGAAGCGTATATCAAGTTGTACTCATCAATAAAAAATCGTGAAAATGAAAAAATGGATATGTTCATTAGGCTGAAGTTTAATTCCATGAACAAGGGTTTTCATGTAATATAATATTTTTCTTTTCTACAATTTCGTCATCAAACTAAAACCAAGAATTGTAGCTTATCTTCGATTTTTAGAGTTTCAGAAAACTGATTCTAGAACCACACTAAGACAATCATTAGAAGGCTCTAAATCAATAAACCAATTAAGTAAAGCTAGCTTACCTGAATTTGAAGAAAAGGAGTCCCCCAATTACAACAAACGATAGACATGCTACCAGGAGCACCACAAAGAACCTAAAATAGCCACGACAAGTGATCATGAACGATTTCATATTCACCAGAACAAAATAAAATAATAGAATTTAACTACATATGAACGATACTAATCTCAAGCACATTGACACTCACAATAATAGTCAGAAAGAATCTAATAGTACATTTGAGAAACCGGTGAAGCAAATTCTTACTTAGAAAGCATTCCCCAAACCCATCTCCACTATTGGAAGACGAAAGATTGTCTTTGTAAAGCAACATAATTTGCACATTTCATCATTTTAAGTTCAGTGAAACATGTCAATTCCCAGCAATTCAGACATTACCATATTAAATATTCAAGACGGCCAAACTTTTTTTCTTGAGTAAATAAGTACCACAATTCTTCAACTATCTCAGAGAAGTAGAAGAAAAGCAGCTAGTATCTTGAACATGAAAATCGGGTTTAGGACATACGTGGAAATATTCTTCTCGAGATGAATATTGAACATGTAAAGGAACCTTGCAAAACTCCATTGGATATCACTGAAAGAAGGAAATGATACGTCCAACTTGAGAGGAGTAGGTTTATTTAGTGAATTGGATGCACAAGCAAAAGGCAAGCCAGCCCCCAGTGAGTTCTGAGCAAGACGAGGAAGCTCTTGAAATATCTTTTCCGCTATTCTGAACATTGCATACAGTGGGATGCATCCTATGACAAGTTTATATGGTAGACTCTGCAGGTTAAAAATATAATAACATAAGCATATGTTGTTCTCCTCTTGATAAGTAAACAAGAAATCATATTGCTTTGAAAACATCAGATTCATCTCTTGAACCAAGAACGGTGCACATAAGACATCACAATAATTATCTAGGGGAAAACGAAACAAGTGCAAGTATAGAAACCTCTTAAAACACCGATTCGACTGAATTTGCATCATACAGGACAAACATAAAAAGATAAAGACATGAATACAGAACATGGTATATAGCTTCACCTTATAGAATCTTGAGCTGAAACCATCCGATAAATCCACGTTGACACTTGACGGCACTGTATCTCCTGCCTTTTGACATTTGACTCTAAAGGTCCCTGTAGAAAATGAACAATGAAAGAGCCTATAGAACTCCATCAAAAATCTTGGGAAATCTTTTACTGTAGCAAACCTCAATTTAAGACCTCCCAGATAACAGGAAGACTTAAATCACAACAATGTTTGAGAATCTCACCTCGGCATTGAAAAGACTCAATCCCAGGAGACGGCAAACACAGTCCCCTGCAGATAAAAATATCACCTTTTTCAGATACACANNACACAACTTGTAAAACATCATTACCCAATCGAATCAGTGAAAAGGAACACTTTCAGCTTAAAATGCAACAAACCCAGATTCCATCTAAGCCTAAACCCCAAACCCAAATCGAATCACAACTCCAAAATTTAAGAATCGTAACCCATTGAACTCGCAGCTTTAGAGGTAGAAGAAAAACCTGTTAAGGGAAGAGAATCGATCTCGTTTGGGAGGTCGTGAAGGTAGAATCAATGGCTTCCAGCTTAACAACTGAACAGCCACCATTCTTATCTCTCTCCCGGCCTCGATTTCGCTCTCGTTGTTGTGTGTATATATATA
>OVAF01001370.1:0-22918 GCA_900406245.1 Odontarrhena argentea | reverse complement strand
TTAAAAATGATATATATATATATATATATAATATGATATATATGCATATATATATATATATTTAATTAGATAGTAAATAAATTTGAAATTCTGACCCCGGTAAAAAATATTTCTGGGTCCGCCACTGCCAACAAATATGTTATTCGTAAAATCTAAATTTTGCATTGACTTACCAAAATAGACCTCCGTTAGAATTTTCTGTTAAAAAGTTAAAATCCTTTAAACTACCGTTTACTATAATCTTTAGTCACAAACGACATCGTTTTGGACTACAAGAATTTAACAAAAAAAAAAAACCTGAACTTTTACAAACTTGCCACAAAAAAACCGAACTTTGTCAAACTTACCCAAAAAACATAATTTTTTGGTTCGTATTAAGATTTAATCTATATATATAGCCCCAAAACGACGTCATTTTGATCTAAAAAAAACCCAGAAAATATGTGTTCACCACATATCGAACCCGGGTCGCGATAGTCAATAAGAGAGTCACTTGCCACTGTAATAGAGTATTTTCTAATTGTTTTATGAACATAATTTTTTATATACACTACTCAAAGATACGAACCCTAATCTAACAAAACCTCCCATATATCGATTTTATATACACTGGGATGGGTTTCAAATGGAATATGATTTCGAGAATATTTAAAATCTATTTGGTGGTTTTGTAAATAAACATTGTGATGAGTTTCAAATACTGTATGGTTTCGAGATTATTTAAAATCGATTTCGGGGTTTTGTAAAATATATATTGTGATGAGTTTCAAATGGTGTATGGTTTCGAGATTATTTAAAATCGATTTGGGGTTTTTGTAAAATTAGGGCTTGTACCTTTGAGTAGTGTATTTAATGAATTATGTTCGTAAAATATTTGTAAGATCTCCTAACACAGTGGCAAGTGACTCTTTTATTGACTATCAAGATCTGGGTTTGACATGTGGTGTACACATATTTTTGGGTTTTTAGAGATCAAAACGAATCTACAGATTAAAGCTTAATACGATACAAAAAGTTTATGTTTTTTTGGCAAGTTTGGCAAAGTTCAGGTTTGTTATTGGCTGAATTTTTGTAGTCTAAAACGACATCGTTTGTTACTAACGGCTACAGTAAACAGTTGTTTAACGAATGTTAACTTTTTAATATAAAATTTTAACTTAATTTTTTAACGAAGGTGTATTTTGGTAAGCCAATGCAAAGTTAAGATTTTTTTTTATAAAAAAAGTTAATGTAAAATTCATATTTTTTTCGGGCATATTGTAATTCAGATGTTTTTTTATACAAGTCTACAAAGGTCAGTACTTTTTTTTTTTTTTTTTGTCAGAATCCCAAAGTATAAGAGATAAGAAGAGAAGGAGTCAAAAGGGACCCAGAAAATGTAGGTGGGTCTCATGACGTTGGAGGATTCCGACATTTTTTTATTTATTTTAGTTATTTTAAACCATGTCCAACTGTAGAATCTCACTAGAGTTTCTTAAAATTATAAAATACTAATATTTTTTTTTTTTTTTTAATTAAACTTACATCATGAAAATCAAGTTGAACCATTTGTATAGTACCAAGTGTTGTTGGAGTTTCGGGTATTTCTTTTATTTTCTTCCTATAAAGATTACACCTTTTCGACCTCCATAGATTCATAAAGCCAACTGAACCAATCAAGAACCTTAAATCTTGTCTCTCTTCCGGTAAAATAAAGCTCCTTTCTTCAGTATCTTTAATTTGTCTTATTGGATTTAGACTCTTGAGTTTTAATTGTTTGTGAAGATCTTGACTTTGTTCTTTTGCTTAAAGATCTCTTCTGTATGTACTCTAGCTAACTAGTAGTGGAATACATGTTCTGGGTCCTCTCTGGTTTGATAAATTTGCCATCTTTTTTGTTGTTACAGAGTATCAAATCCGGATATTAGCTTTGTTTCTTTGATATTTTGGTTTTGTAGATTCGGTTTGTTGACCTGTTTTTGTTTTGTTTTCAGATGGATTCCTCAGTTTCGCATCGTAGTCATATCGATGAGGAGAGAATAGTTGTGGGAAGTACAGTCTGTGGAGAAGCGCCGTGTGGGTTAACGGATGCTAAGAATGCTTCTGGTGATGCTGCGGAACGTACTGCTTCGATGAGGAAGCTTTGTATTGCGGTGGTTTTCTGTCTTGTATTCATGACTGTAGAAATTGTTGGTGGTATTAAAGCCAATAGTTTGGCTATTTTAACCGATGCAGCTCATTTGCTTTCTGATGTTGCTGCCTTTGCTATCTCTTTGTTCTCTTTGTGGGCTGCTGGTTGGGAAGCCACTCCGAGGCAGACTTACGGGTTTTTCAGGATCGAGATCTTGGGAGCTCTTGTTTCTATTCAGATTATCTGGTTGCTTACTGGTATTTTGGTTTATGAAGCCATTAACAGAATCGTTACCGAGACTAGTGAGGTTAATGGATTCCTTATGTTTCTTGTTGCTACTTTTGGTCTTTTGGTGAATATCATGATGGCGGTTTTGCTTGGACATGATCATGGACATGGACATGGACATGGTCATGACCATCACAATCATAGCCATGAGGTGACTGTTACCACACATCACCATAATCGTGATCATGGTCAGAGTGGCGGAGAAGACCAGCACCATCATGCTCACGGAGATGTTACTGAACAGTTGCTGGACAAATCAAAGCCTCTAGTCGCGGAAAAAGAAAAGAAACAGAGGAACATCAATGTACAAGGAGCTTATCTTCATGTACTTGGAGATTCCATTCAGAGCGTCGGTGTTATGATTGGAGGAGCTGTGATTTGGTATAAACCGGAATGGAAAATAGTCGATCTGATATGCACCCTTGTCTTCTCGGTTATTGTACTGGGAACAACAATCAACATGCTCCGAAGCATTCTAGAAGTGTTGATGGAGAGTACACCAAGAGAGATCGACGCTACAAAACTCGAAAAAGGTTTGCTGAAAATGGAAGAAGTAGTAGCTATTCACGAGCTTCACATTTGGGCTATCACTGTTGGAAAAGTTCTATTAGCTTGCCATGTCAATATCAGACCAGAAGCAGATGCAGATATGGTACTCAGCAAGGTAATTGATTACCTCCAGAGGGAGTATAACATCAGTCATGTTACTATACAGATCGAGCGCTAAAAGCCACTCAAGATGTATTCGGTTTTTGTATCATCAGCATTTGTCATTATCTGTAAAATCAGTCAAGTTATGTTATCACTTTCTTGTTTTGTATCATCAGCATTTGTCATTATTATCAATAAAATCAATAAAGTTATGTTGTCACTTTCTTGTGATCCTCAGCTTTGGTACACTTAAATCACACCGTTTAAGTGAGGGTTTGAACCGCTGACCCTGTGGTTGGTAGCCACACGCTCTAACCAACTGAGCTGCCCAACCTTTTCTGTCGTGACATAACCAAACAATAGATTTATTAAATTTAGTTGACTTTATTAAAACCCTATTGTTGAAAGAGAGAAGAAAGCTTGAATTTTTCTTAAGGGGATGATGAAAAACTCGAATTCAATATGCTCTATATACCCAAAACCCTACGCTTCTTCCTCCTCTCCTCTTCTCCATTAAAGTATTCTCCTTTCCCTCTTCCTCTCAAACCCTCACGATTACTGTGTTCTTCTTCTTCTTCTTCTTCTTCATCTCCAATGGAGAACAACAACAATGGTTCATCAAAGCCTACTCCTTTCGAGTTTAATAAGAAAAGAGCTTTAGGATTTGACATAAACGATAAACCCAAGAAGAATCTCGAACGCAAAACTCGCAAACTCAATCCCAACACTATTGCTTATGCACAGGTTTGATTACATTACAGATTCCAATTTTTGAAATTTGTATTTCCTCTTTTCTCAAAAATTGTGTCTTTGGAACCAAATTTAGATACTTGGAACGGGAATGGATACGCAAGATACTTCGTCTTCTGTGTTACTCTTCTTTAACCAACAAAGGTTCATCTTTAATGCTGGAGAGGTATAATCATCTCCTGTACTGATGTCAGTGTGTGATTCTCCATCACTTAGTGATGAATTTTTGTTGTAATTTCAGGGATTGCAACGTTTTTGTACAGAACATAAGATTAAACTATCAAAGGTAGGTGTGAATTACTAATAAACCTCTGTTCCTCTGTGTTTTTGTGATGAGATAAGTCTAAAATTTGATGAGTTTCTCAATACAGATAGATCATATATTTTTGTCTCGTGTTTGCTCGGAGACAGCAGGTGGACTTCCAGGTTTGTTTCGGCTTCCATTTCTGTTTTTTTGTTGCTTTGAGATTTTAGTTTTTGGTGGTACTAAGAGGATTATTGTTTTGATGATGATGTTTCAGGTCTTTTACTAACTCTTGCTGCTATTGGTGAAGAAGGGCTTTCGGTGAGTATTCTTGTCACATAGTTTGTGTGGTTTCTTTTGTATGAGATTGTTTTAATGTTAGTTCTTTTTGTTGTTGCAAAGGTGAATGTATGGGGTCCTTCGGATCTGAAGCTATTAGTTGATGCAATGAGGTCGTTTATTCCACGAGCAGCTATGGTTCATACACGAAGTTTTGGTCCCTCGAGTACGCCTGGTCCTATTGTTCTTGTGGATGACGAGGTTGTGAAAATATCAGCGATTTGCTTAGAACCTTGTCGCTCTGAGGAAGATTCTTGCAGCAAATCTGGTGACGTCTCAGTTGTATATGTATGTGAATTACCTGAAATATTGGGTAAGTTTGACTTACAGAAGGCCAAGAATGTATTTGGTGTAAGGCCTGGTCCGAAATATAGTAGACTTCAGTCCGGAGAATCAGTGAAGTCAGATGAAAAGGATATCACGGTATGTTGGTGGATGTACGCTTTCTCTCTCTTTGAGTTGACAGATCTTATAGAATTATAACAGAATGTTCATGCTTTGATCTCAAGGTTTATCCAAGTGATGTGTTGGGACCGTCAGTTCCTGGTCCCATTCTTCTCCTTGTAGACTGTCCAACAGAGTCACACGCTAAGGAACTGTTTTCAGCCAAGTCTTTAGAGAGTTATTATTTATGTCCAGACGATCAAACCGATGGGGCAAAGGCTGTAAACTGTATTATACATTTAAGCCCATCTTCGGTAACAAGTAGTCCTACTTACCAAAGCTGGATGAAGAAATTTCATTCTGCTCAACACATTCTTGCTGGACATGAAAGGTTGGCTCATCTTGTTCTGACTGTCTCTCATCACTTGACTGGTAGTTAGTTTGCTCAGTACTAATGTTTCGTCCGGTTTTTTTTGTTTTTTTTCTTATCCAGGAAGAATATGGCGTTTCCAATTCTGGAAGCAAGTTCAAGAATCTCTGCTAGGCTTAACTACTTCTGCCCACAGTTCTTTCCTGCTCCTGGATTTTGGCCTTTATTAGATTCTACTCCTTTAGATGAGGTTGGTAAATACTACTCGTATACATGTTAGACGTAGTGACTAGTGAGTTAAAATAACTTTGATTCTTCATTTAGTTAAGTAATGTTATTTATTCTTTTTCTCCTTACAGTGCTCAAGTTCAAATCTTGGTAAAAGCATTTCTGCTGAAAATCTCCTCAAGGTATTGACATTCTCTGACACTTTTAGTTTTATTTTTTCTCCTTTTTATAAACCAAACTAATCTCTATTAATTTTTCCTTTATTTTGGGCAGTTCACTTTGCGTCCTCATGTTAATCTCGGGTTCGACAGATCTTCTATCCCTCCTCATTTGACATCTTTACAAGTAGTGGATGAGCTACTTTCCGAAATTCCTGAGATTGAAGATAAAACTGAAGAAATTAAGCAGTTGTGGCATAAACATGACAATAAGACGATGATCGATGAAAGTAACTCTGTTCTTCCAAGCTGTCTTGAGAACATTAGACGAGATGATATGGAGATTGTTCTTTTAGGCACTGGTTCGTCTCAACCTTCAAAATACCGAAATGTCACTGCGATTTATGTTGACTTATTCTCTAGAGGTAGTCTTCTTCTAGACTGTGGCGAAGGGACCTTAGGCCAGCTTAAAAGAAGATACGGTTTAGATGGTGCAGACGAAGCTATTAGAAAATTGAGATGTATATGGATCTCTCATATCCACGCCGATCACCATACTGGTCTTGCCAGAATTCTAGCTCTTAGATGCAAGCTTTTGAAAGAAGTGAGTCACGAGCCAGCCATTGTGGTGGGACCGAGGCCACTTAAAGGCTTTCTTGATGCATATCAAAGACTTGAGGATTTAGATATGGAGTTTCTTGATTGTAGAAGCACGACAAGGACTTCTTGGGCTTCTTTAGAAAGTGGCGGCGATTCAGAGGGTTCTTTGTTTAATAAAGGGAGTCCTATGCAGAGTGTCTTCAAAAGATCTGATATCCCGACTGATAATTCTTCGGTTTTACCATGTTTAAAGAATCTGAAGAAAGTCCTTAACGAAATCGGTTTGGAGGATTTGATTAGTTTCCCTGTTGTTCATTGTCCCCAAGCGTTTGGCGTCGTTGTAAAAGCAGCAGAAAGATTAAACAGTGTTGGAGAACGAATCCCAGGATGGAAAATGGTTTATTCAGGTGACACAAGACCTTGTCCTGAGGTCATTGAAGCATCACGAGATGCAACAATTCTTATACACGAGGTAAAACTTTAAAACCTTCTTTCACATATCTATTACTTGGATCACCACGGTTTTCAACATTTTAAACATTTTGTACAGGCTACCTTTGAAGATGCACTGATAGAGGAAGCTTTGGCGAAGAATCACAGCACGACTAAAGAAGCAATTGATATGGGATCTTCAGCAAATGCGTATCGGATTCTTCTAACGCATTTTAGCCAGAGATATCCAAAGATTCCAGTCATTGACGAGTCACATACGCATAATACTTGCATTGCCTTTGATTTGATGAGTATAAACATGGCGGACTTGCAAGTTCTTCCTAAGGTTTTACCGTATTTCAAGACTCTATTCAAAGATGAGATGGTTGAAGAAGAGGATGCAGATGATGTCACCATGGATGACTTAAAGGAAGAAGCTTTATGATAATCCATCAAAACAGTACAATAGGTTGTTTACTTTTACCTCTTGTTCGTTTGTTCATTGTTCTGAATTTTTTAGGATTGTTTTGTGGTTGGAAGAGAAAATGTTTCTGAAACTTTCGACTTAAGTTATGACATATTAATTGGCATCAGTTAACAATTGTTTTCCTCACGTGTACTTTCTTTAAATGCTTTATTATACTCTAATTTAAATGTTGCACCTATACAAGATATGAAGTTTTATTTCTCTAAGAGAAAAAACACTAGAAGAGGTAAGAGAAAGAGGGCATGGTATTTTGATTAAGCGGAGAAGGTTGAGACGATAGAACACTGCAGTTGCCGGGGTAGCACCTTTTGTGTTAATCCGAGAGGCGCATTGAATCGTGGTTGCTTTTGCTCTCAATGCTATCGCGGATGCTGAACTATTACTAGAACCGAATCTTTTTGCCTTTCGTAGTTTGAGGATGGCATTGGCTGCAAACAGATATTTAATCGCGGTATAAATTACATTAACTTCCGGCCTGCTGATAGAATGGAACAAGAGTATGAAGGTGAAATGACTTACCACCCCAATGTTCCATTCTTGACTTCTGAATTCTCTGAAAGTCTTTGCGTCCATTTCCTGAAATCATATCAATAAAGCAAAGATTTAGCGTTGACCGAGATATTATACGGCAAAAGAAGTTTTGATTTTGCCACTTACCATGCTGTAAACCGGAGGAATAATTGCATTCTCTTTCGGTTTTAGCGTAGGCATTACTGAGAACCGTGGTGCCATGTCCTGAGACCTGAAAGTCCAACTGGCCAAAGTATGGTTTCGAACTTTATTAGTTCTTAACCAAGTAAGAACAGAGAAATGCTCTTAAGAGAAATTGAAAAGTGAGATTACAACTTACCCAATGTAGAGAAAAATGCAGAACTGAGCCCATTCTCGAATTAGTAGCCGTAGCCAATAGTTCTGTGAGGAGTTATCCATGTTCATATAAATCTGCCAAAAGTCAAGATGCATGTAAGTTAACTACAAAACAAGTAAATCCAACATGATGTGTAATGAAATATATAAAAGAAAATATTCTCATACCACAGTTTCTGCCATAGCTACAATCTGCATAGCTCCTTGAAATTTTCTGAAACCCACAAAAAGAAACGAAACTCTTAATTAGCAGCTTATCCACTTCAATCTACCATGAAATCCAAGTCTGCTAAGCAACTGAAAAAACTTACTTGAACATGATATATTTAGCATAGACCGCGTCATGCATAGCTTGAACATTCTCATCCTCAATGAAACTCAGCTGTTCTCGTAACACTGACAAATTTTGCGATATATGATGGAAAATCACATAGAACGAGATCATATAGTTAAGTATCAGAAGCACCTAAAGAACCAAAAACACAAATTACAATTATTATATCATCATTTGATAAACCAAATCAGTAGCTTCAAATGAGTAGTGAAAAAGGCAAAAACTCACAGCAAAATACGGAACAGAAGCCCGGTAACCAACGAGAGTCAAGTAAAAAACACAACCAAGTGAAGCAGTGGTTCTACGTTCAGTCAATGAGAGCCGTTCACAAGTGATGCAGTAACCATGAGAGATGAGTAAAAATGACACAAAGGAAGCTGTTTGAAACAGAACACCAGTCACATATACACCAAAAGACATCCAAAGAGAGCAAATGTGATGGTGAAAACATGATTGCCTGCCACCAAAAACAACCCAATTAAAGACATTGAAAACGATTTTTCGATAAAAACGGTATTAACGGAGACAAAGTTTGTCAATTTGCAACAAGAACATTAATGGTAATAAGAGAGAAACACTTACCAAAAGAGGAAAGATAGAGTTAGCTGTAATGCTTTGATTAATGGAACTGATGCAAGAGTCCATTGTAAACTATTTGTCTGCTCTAAAACAAAACATCACATAATCAAAATCAAAAACAAAAACAAAATTCTGTTTCTTCTCTTAATTGCAATTACAAACAGAATCACCTAACTACTATCTGAAAAATCGAAACTTTATTACAAATTTCATCAACCCATGAATGAAAAATCGAAGCTTTAATCGAAATTGGAGAAACATGGACCTGAAAGTGTCGATTTTTGAAAGTGTTAACCGTCCAAGAACAAGCAGAGAGAGACCAGATCGATAAGAAAGTTAAGTAGAGAACTGGGAGATGACGATATGATTCATCGACGCCATTAATGTTATGAGATTCTTCCATCAATCTCGTTGCAGGAAGAAGAAGAAAGAGACAAAAATTTTGTTCTGTAAGTAAAACCCTTTTTTGAAAGAATATTTTGATATTTTGTGGAAGCTTTACATTTTCTGTTTTTGAGGTTTCTTGTAATTCTATATATGAATCTTTTTTCACTATTGACACTTGTCTTTTGCACTAATTAATCTTGCTCATTTTTTGGATAAACCAAATTAATTTAGTAGTATAGTTATTGATAATTTAATTAAAGACTTAACTGCCGTTAGATTGTAATTACTTCCACTTATGTCTCCAACTAATTTGTATTTTATCATTTCTTTTATTTTTTTCGCTCAAAAATATTTTATCATTTATCATCTCAAATTATATTACATATCATGAACATGACTCCATAGATGATTCTACAAAATACAATTCTATTGTTTTTACATATTTATGTGAATGAACTTGTTTTACATTTTAGTGTTTAGATTTAAAATGTAAAACTACGATAAACAGCTCTAATCACATTACGTTAGTAATATATAGTAAACATGTTCACATTAATCTGCATAACTAATCGTAATCTATAACTAATCGTAAACATGCTCACATTAATTAATTCGTGCTCTAGAGCAAAAAAATTTCCCAATTTTTATTTTTATATCATAAAATATAAATTATAGAATGTTTAAATATAAATTATTGATAATTTGATAATATGTAGGTGAATTTTGATGTTTAAAATAGAATGTTGAAAAATAATTGTAATTTTTTATTTATTTGAGTTGTCCAGGATTTAGGGTGGGCATAAAAAGAAGGTGGAGAAGAGAAGAGACATGCGAACAAAATGGCTATTCAACTAACCCACTCTCCTTTTTGTCGTTGAGTTTTGATCACCAATACTCTTCTTATTATATTTTATCCTTTATTTATGTTTATGTAATGTAGTTTTTGTTGGTCGTTAAGACTTTGTATCCATTTATACGTTTGTTAGAATATTTAATTTCGTGGTGCAGTTTACCACTTAAACCATAATGCGAACGTGTAAGACACAACTAAACAAACTAAAGTCAAAACGTCAAGTTTCGTGGGGGAAATTAAAATTAAAATAAAACGAAAATATAGTGCATGTATGTGTTTTTTGGTTAAAGTATTGCATGTTGGTATGCATTTGGACAATGACTATCTGCAAGGAGATAAAATAGTAACGGGCAGAGAGAAATGAGAAGGATTCTTGTAGATGTAGAGATATATGCAAACATGTCAGTGTTTTTTATTTTCCAGAAATGTAATCATCATATCCATATACAATCCATTTAGTAGATAATAAAATATTGTTCTTAACAATAGACAAATGTTATGATCCAGTCCTCGCTTATCACCTTCTTTACGTTAGACTGGTTCTAAGTAAACACATAGGGAAATTATATAAAGTTTGAACTTGCTACATAATGTGCATCCAAATAACATTTATTGTTTCGAGTTTTTTTTTTTCTTTTTAATTCGAGACAATCGTTGATCTATGGAGGGATCCTGACTAATCTTTGGAGGAGGTGCAACCATGGATAGACTCTCTTTCTGGGTATGCAAATGAATCGAAAGCAAGGACTGATCATATCCGTGTAGGTGTCCAAAGCAATGTGTGTTTGTATAGCATAACAGGTGGATCGAACTTGGAACATAGTGTATCCCAAACCTATCTCCTTATCACTTGACCACAAGGCTTCAGACTATTTCAAGATTATTGTGGATACAAGGTCCGATATTCTAAATAACACGAAATCAAAATTTGAACGAAAAATAATCAATCAAATGAAGAAGTAAATATGTGATTTAGAATATATGATCCAAAGATAATCAAATTTGAGAAGGATTCGTGATGCGGGTTTAAGTTAAAAATAAATTCTTCTCAAACAGTGGAATGACAAAATAAATTTTATTTGGTCAATCGAAATTATGTTACGCTTTAGTCCTATTAGAAAACTTGGAGAATGAATAACTCAACGACTACTTTTATCTTAACGAGATCATTCAGGTCTCCATATATGTATGTGATTCATAGTGTAAACGGTAAAGAGCGAAGAAATGGAAGAAAAAGAAATGTCTAACGAGTTGGGCTGAATCTGTACTAGCCACGATATCTGATGGACTGGGCTGAATTTAGGGCTGGTTTGAAGTTAACGGTCCAAAGTTACAACTAAAACACAATCATTTCCAAGTTTTTTTGTCCACAAATAAATACTACAATATAAAGAAATTTTTGGTAGTTGGAAGTTGAAACTTGAAGCTAATCATGATAAACAATTATTGAATAGTACTAATACAATTCTCATACCAAAAATTAGTGGAATTGTTTAGTATTTCGGAAAGTGAGTTGACAAAAAAAGACTTGACAAAAAAAGACTAGAAAGTAAAATTTGAGAGATGGACAAAAAGAAAGAAAGAAATAAAGAAAGGGAGGGAGTAGCTTGAGCTTTAAGACGGAGAAGACGCATGCAAAGAAGAGTAATGATGTTGTCTCTGTCTCCTACGCAGACCTGAAGTGTGTCACGACTCACGAGTCACGACCTCTCTCTCTCTCCCACGCCTTTTCGTATTTTTATACGTCTCTGCCCTGACCATTTCCCTCTTGCCAAATACCCTCCATTTCCACGTTTTTACGCTTGTGCCACTCTTGCATTCATCAGTCGGGGTCATTAATCTCATAATATTACACCATTGAATGTATTATGCCTTTTAATTTGGAGAAATCTAGATCAAAACCAGATTAAATCTCTCGAGATCCATAGAAATCCGAGTTTTTTTCCTTAACTTATGAGATCAAAATCATTGAAATCGAACCGGGTGGATTCAAACTTTGCCAATAGAAACATTTCGATAAAAAATTTACCACTATTCCGTTTATAATAACATACTAATTAAAGGTTAAATGTTAATATATGAATGTCTCGAATAAATTACTAGTTCAACATTAACTTCACAATTTTTTCTAGTACTTACGATATAATAAATTTTTGTTTTTCTTCTTTTTAACTTTGAAACCTTGAATAATTTTTTTTTAGCTATAATTATGAGGTATGTAATGTTAATTAATTTACATGATTTTATCCTTGATTAACTCATTATTTAAGACCGACAGTGTAAATTCGTTATGATTTTATTAGTTCGATTCTAATGTATACATTACGAACATTGAGCATATACATTTGAATTTCAGTCCTAAAATGTTGAAAATATTCTTGCCACAAGCTTTACTTAATCTTTGGATTAGTAGTCGGAGATACTTAGGTTAACAATGAAGTAAAGCAAAATTGTATACGTCATTACTTTCTTCCAATTCAATAATCTTGGAGCAACAATTATATTCCCACGTGAAGGGTACTTTAGACAATTCATAATATGTAAACAAAACCAAAAGTAGGATTTGGTATTACCTTCGATGTATTGGGTTATGCGATGTACCAATCACAAAATGAGAAAAAGAGAATGCCAACGAAAAAGTTCAAATTCACACCACTATCAACTCATTGTATTTTTTTCTATAAAATAAATAAATAATAAACTAAAATGTTATTATAAGATACAAATTTCAAAGTTGCCATGAATAAGCAGAAGAAAAAAAAAAGGAAAGTGTGAGAGAAAGTGTAGATAAACATCTCACAACAGTGTATCTTTCTAGCTCCATGATTAGTTTTCTACATACGTCTTCTTCTTCGTCTTCTCTCTAGTTTTTCCTCTTTCCTCTTTCTTCTTTCAATTAGGGTCTTCCAAAAGTTTTAATTTTTTTTCGATGAGAGCTCGAAGAAGGAGAATATGGGTTTTGAGAACCTGATATGGCTGAGTCAACTCGGTGATTGTGTGTAATAAAGTTTGTACCTTTCTTGTTTTTTAGGTGTGTGTGTGTGTGTTTCCTTTTAGAATCTTTCTTCGGTGTTTGCAAAAGGGAAAAGTTGTAATCTTCTTTTTTTCTTGGTGTTTGGTTGCTCTTTAAAAGGATCAATCTTTGTCCCCTTTTGAGATTACATGAGGAAGTTGATTATAAACCCACTTCTTTGGTATGATATGGTAATGTGATTTCGAAGCCATTTTAGGATTTTGAGATGGATGGGCATTGAGTGTTTTAGATTTGGTAGTGGAAGTTTAACATTTTGCTGCTCATGGAGTTTGTGGTGGAATAAAGAAGCTCTGTCACCATTTTTAGCTTCAGAAAGTTGTGGGTTTTAAGGTTAGATTCTGGTAGAAATAAGTAGAGTTTGGTATTTGGGCTTGTGGATTCGGTGGTGTGAAGAAGGATTAGGTTGTGTGGAGTAATAAATGGCAATGTCTTGCAAGGATGGGAAGTTGGGATGTTTGGATAATGGGAAGTATGTGAGGTACACACCTGAACAAGTTGAAGCACTTGAGAGGCTTTATCATGAATGTCCTAAACCAAGTTCTATTCGCCGTCAGCAGTTGATTAGAGAGTGTCCTATTCTCTCTAACATTGAGCCTAAACAGATCAAAGTCTGGTTTCAGAACCGAAGGTAATAAGAATACTTTTTGTTTGTTTTAAATGGGGGCGGGAATTGTAGCAAATGAAAGTTTCTTTGATCTTTTCATTTGATTACTGATTCAATCTTGTATTTACATATTCAGATGCAGAGAGAAACAAAGGAAAGAGGCTTCACGGCTTCAAGCTGTGAATAGGAAGCTGACGGCAATGAACAAGCTCTTGATGGAGGAGAATGATAGGTTGCAGAAGCAAGTGTCACAGCTGGTTCATGAAAACAGCTACTTCCGTCAACATACTCACAATGTGAGAATTCTACTCTTGCAATATTTTCAGTTTTTCTATCTTAAAGATTTCAAATTTTTTTTTACTTATATTGTAATTGTAATGTGTACTGACTTAGTATTTTTTTTTTTTCTTTTTTTCTATTTCAGCCTTCACTTCCAGCTAAAGACGCAAGCTGTGAATCGGTGGTGACGAGTGGTCAACAACAACTAGCATCACAGAATCCTCCGAGAGATGCTAGTCCTGCAGGGTTAGTGCTTCAGTCGGCATATAATTACTATGTTAGTTAAATATTTTCAAATGCTGTCATTATATTTCTGAGGTTTAAACTTTACAATTTTTCGTTTTCAGACTTTTGTCCATTGCAGAAGAAACTTTAGCAGAGTTTCTTTCAAAGGCAACTGGAACCGCTGTTGAGTGGGTTCAGATACCTGGAATGAAGGTATGTCCTTGATCCAACTCCTCTAACTTTCTTTCTGTTAACTGCATTATAAAAGATTTATTCTATTTTTCCTAAAAGTTTTCTAATCATTTTTTTCTGTAACAGCCTGGTCCGGATTCCATTGGAATCATCGCTATTTCTCATGGTTGCACTGGTGTGGCAGCACGCGCCTGCGGCCTAGTGGGTCTTGAGCCTACAAGGGTATGTTTATCAGTTCATTTTCTTGCCTGATTTACTAAATCTACTGTTACTACTACTTCTTCTGATACTCTACATTTGTTACGTACGTAGCTCCATTGATTTGTTTCCTAACTTCCTTTATTTTTCAGGTTGCAGAGATCGTCAAGGATCGACCTTCGTGGTTACGCGAATGCCGAGCTGTTGATGTTATGAACGTGCTGCCTACAGCCAATGGTGGAACCATTGAGCTGCTTTATATGCAGGTTAGTACTTGTAAACTATCTGTGCTTACGATTAAATATTATTTTTGCATTTGCTGATAGTACTGATGTTTCTCTAATTTTGTAGCTCTATGCACCAACTACTTTGGCGCCACCACGGGATTTCTGGTTGTTGCGTTATACCTCTGTATTAGAAGATGGCAGCCTTGTGGTACGTATCTCATTGTAATGTTTTTTTGTGTATGTTTTGATTTTCTTATATTGACCCTTTCCACACGGTATAAATTTTTGTATAGGTGTGCGAAAGATCTCTTAAGAGCACCCAAAACGGTCCTAGTATGCCACTGGTTCAACATTTTGTTAGAGCAGAGATGCTTCCCAGTGGATACTTAATACGGCCTTGTGATGGTGGCGGCTCGATAATACACATTGTGGATCATATGGATTTGGAGGTAACATCCCCACTTTGCTCTAATTTCTGTGCAAATCAATGTGATGGAAATAAATAACCAAATGGTTTGAATATATGTTCTGTTACATAGGCTTGTAGTGTGCCTGAGGTCTTGCGCCCCCTCTACGAGTCACCAAAAGTACTTGCCCAGAAGACAACAATGGCAGTAAGTGAAAACACATTTATTCTTTTAACATTGCCTCATGATGTTTGGAGTTATTGTTATTTAATGATGTATATCTATATTGTTACAAAGGCGCTGCGCCAGCTCAAACAAATAGCTCAAGAGGCTTCTCAGACTAATAGTAGCATCAATGGCTGGGGTCGGCGTCCAGCTGCTTTACGAGCTCTCAGTCAGAGGCTAAGCAGGTTTGTATATTCATTTTTCTTCTTGGCAGGTTTGGGTTCTATCTAATACATGTTTTACGTACAGAGGCTTCAATGAGGCTGTCAACGGATTCACTGATGAAGGATGGTCTGTGGTAGGAGATAGCATGGATGATGTCACAATCACCGTTAATTCTTCTCCAGACAAGCTCATGGGTTTGAATCTTACATTTTCCAATGGATTTGCTCCTGTGAGCAGTGTTGTTTTATGCGCTAAAGCCTCAATGCTTTTGCAGGTCAGTGCACCATTTTTTTCTTTATAAATGAACTAATGATTCTTTCAACACATTTTCACCTTCTCTTTTTCTGGTTTTGGCAACTAAAGAACGTTCCTCCGGGGATCCTACTTCGGTTTTTGAGGGAGCATAGATCAGAATGGGCTGACAACAGCATTGATGCGTATTTGGCAGCAGCCGTAAAAGTGGGGCCTTGTAGTGCCCGAGTTGGAGGATTCGGAGGGCAGGTTATACTTCCACTTGCTCATACTATTGAGCACGAAGAGGTTAGTTCAAGTTCCGTCTCTGCTCTTAATTTTTCTTTATCTCCATTTAGGTTGATGTAATGGTTGTTTCTTTTCGTTTATTAGTTCATGGAAGTCATCAAATTGGAAGGTCTTGGTCATTCCCCTGAAGATGCAATCGTTCCGAAAGATATCTTCCTTTTACAAGTAAGCAATTTAGATTGTCTCGTCTGCATAAGGATTAAATGTGGATCTCTTATATCTGAATACATTCTTCTTTTGGTTAGCTTTGTAGCGGAATGGATGAAAATGCAGTAGGAACCTGTGCTGAACTTATATTTGCTCCAATCGACGCTTCTTTTGCGGATGATGCGCCTCTGCTTCCTTCTGGTTTCCGTATCATCCCTCTTGATTCTGCAAAGGTTAGAAAAATACTGCTCTTTCCATATTTGCTTTTTCTTCGGTTGTAAGACTTTTAAAACTTTTCTTGAACCTTAAAACAGGAAGTATCTAGTCCAAACCGAACCTTGGATCTTGCTTCGGCGCTGGAAATTGGCTCAGCTGGAACAACAAAAGCCTCAACTGATCAATCAGGAAACTCCACATGTGCGAGATCTGTGATGACAATAGCATTTGAGTTTGGTATTGAGAGCCACATGCAAGAACATGTAGCATCAATGGCTAGACAGTATGTTCGAGGTATCATATCATCGGTTCAGAGAGTTGCCTTGGCTCTTTCTCCTTCTCATATCAGTTCACAAGTCGGTCTACGCACTCCCTTGGGTACCCCTGAAGCCCAAACACTTGCTCGTTGGATCTGCCAGAGTTACAGGTAAACTATCCAAATGATCAAATATTCACTAAGTTTGCTACTAAATCAACAATGATAGTTATTAAAATGATTCATTTTTCTATGTGATAATAGGTGCTACATGGGTGTTGAGCTGCTTAAATCGACCAGCGAAGGCAATGAATCTATTCTCAAGAACCTTTGGCATCACACAGATGCTATAATCTGCTGCTCAATGAAGGTAACACAACATTAAACACATGAATCTTTTTTTTCTTTGTCTCCTTGGCTGATCTTTAAAACCTGATATCCGATATGAATTTGTTTAGGCCTTGCCCGTCTTCACATTTGCAAACCAGGCAGGACTCGACATGCTAGAGACTACCTTGGTTGCTCTTCAAGACATCTCTTTAGAGAAAATATTTGATGACAATGGAAGAAAGACTCTTTGCTCTGAGTTCCCACAAATTATGCAACAGGTTTCTGAAACATTCTCTGATCTTCATTCTTATCTTGTTCAGTTTTGTCACTTACGGGATTTTTGTTGTAGGGGTTCGCGTGTCTTCAGGGTGGAATATGTCTCTCAAGCATGGGGAGACCAGTTTCATATGAAAGAGCAGTTGCTTGGAAAGTACTCAATGAAGAAGAGAATGCTCATTGTATCTGCTTTGTGTTCATCAATTGGTCCTTTGTTTGAGATCATTCTACTTTTGTGTAATCCCAGACGAAAACTTTTGCCTTTTGGTTGTATTGTGAAACTGTCTCTATGTTGTTGTTTCTTGATGTTGTGCCAAGAAGACAAAAACAGTATCTTGTTTGAAATCTCAAAACTCAAGAAATGTTTGCTTTGTGTTTGATTATGAGTGATCATGATGATCTTTTTCTTTTCTGAATATTATTGCATTGAGCTTTTTATCCTTGAACAAAATTTTGCCCATCACACAATTTATCTTTTTTGCCTTTACTTAAATTTGTGGCAATCATTACACTCAAACAATGACTATCTCTTTGTGGTGTAGGTTTCCACAGCAACAACTTTGATTGTATAGGATAAGGCTGAGATTAGGACCGGAATATTCTATGTAAGAACAAATCAAATGGGTTTACCAAATTGGTTAGTTCAGTAGATAATGTTTTGTGTATCAACTAAGGCTTTTTCAGTTTTGGTTAGTATTATGCCAAAAGGGTGATCACTATCTTTATGTCACTGTTAACAATTTACTGTCCATGCTTTTCAACAGATCATCTGATTCCGGGATTGCGGGATATTGTCAGATAACTCAATGTCTTCTAAAAAATATCCGAACCGAAAATCATTTGGTTCCTTATCTGGAACTGAAGAACCAAAGAATCGAAATATCCACACCTAGTCATGGACTATTGACTATTGTTGTATAAACAGTTTCCCATGAAGTACAATGAAGATGAAGAACCAAAGAGGTTCGGAGAGAGACTCAAACGATGCCACTTACAAAGCCAGGAGACTCGAGGAAAAGATCACTGCTGCTAGAGAACGGTTCTTGGCTCGAAAGAGGGCAAGGAGAGGGAATACTTGTGCAACACGTTATTGTGATGTTTGGACAACTTGTTGTAAGACCTAAAAACAAAAATAGGTTTTAACCTATCGGGCTAGAGCTCTTGAATTTACTTATTAATAAAAAAAAAAATCATCTTATTTATACAAACACCATATAGAAAAATAACTCCCATTAATTTTATTATTCTCTCAGATTTATGAGATTATGTTTCTTTTTTTTTTTCTTTTTGATAAACCGATGATATTGAAATTGCGTTTAAAATTGTTCGCTTTTAAAAATTATCCTACGTACCAAAACAAAAAAAACCAACCCCTTCTACTACAACTAGACAGCCAAAACCTCTAGAAATTTAGTAGAAATACTAACTTCAAGAGTAATTATGCTACTTTATTTATTTTGTGGAGTCAAATAGAACTTGGGTACATATAATTTCACAATAAGTGGTAAAATTTTAAATGAGTAAAAAAAAAATCGGTAATTCTTCTCATCTTTTTTTCTTTTTAATGTGTCAACTATTCAAAACACCATAATCATTATTTAAAAAAGAAAAAAAAATGTAGTAATCAATGTCCCCGCCCTTGGTTTTGGTTGAGAATGTGTGTCCATTACTAAACTAATTTTTTTGTTTTATTTTGAATTCAGTTTCCTTTAAAAAGATATTTAGAAAAGAAAACAGCAATTATGTAACTGGTAAAGCAAAACCTACAAAATCCATATAAGATTATGGCTACATACATAGTGCAATCTTTTTTTTGATCAAAACATAGTGCAATATAAAGTACCAAAAAGCTATTATGTAAAGCTTTGTTATACCACTCTTCCACTCAAAATTGTATTTATGTCCACTTTTCCATAATTAGGTTTATAATTATATGTGTATCTCAAATGGTTACATTCTTATCCTTCACGTAATTATTAATGCAATTATATATATATATATATATATATATAATAATATAAAGTTTTGATTATATATATATATATGTTTGTGTTAGTGATCGTATGTTAAAAGTTAAAAATGTTACTAACATAGTAAATATGCTGATTTATGTGAAAATACATTTAAATTATAGTTTTCTACCGCTTGGTTCGAGCACTGCTTAATTAATGCATATTAGTGGTGTTCACAAAAAATCTAAATCTTATGTATTTTACTCTAAAATGGTTTTGACTCTAAAACCCCCAAAATCTAAATCCGAAAATCTTAAATCTTAAACCCAAATATTTATTAAACACTAAACCTTAATCCTATAAAGTTTCAACCCTAAATTCTAAACCTAAAAACCATAAATGAACTCTAAACCATAAAAGTGGTACATTTGAAATAAAAAGAGTGGTAGATTTGAAAAGTGTTACTTAAAAGTGGTATTTCTAACAATTTTGTTATATGTAACAAACGGTTAGAGTTTGTGAATTTTCTACTATGGTTCGGACTCGCCATACATACAAAAATATATATATAAATTAGAAATGGCCTAAAATATTTTTTTCTATTTTTTTTTTCTGGTAAACCAAATATTTTTTCCTTTATAGCACGGTTTTTGCTTCTCTATATTTTTGATCATTTCAAAACTAATCTGAGGCTACAATGACCCGTACATGATACACATTACGTACCCTTATTACAAAAACGCATGTAACCTAATATATACATTTTGGTCCATATTTCCTAACTTTTTTTTTTTTCTTTAAAGTGACATGGGTACAATAATTATGCTCCAATAAGCTTTTGCTTTGTTTTTATAATCTTTGTATAATCTTGCACGTTTAAGTAGATCTCTCTCTTTCTTCCTTTATAAACCCATCTCATTTGCCTCTCCTTAGCTCATAAGTAATCACCAAAAAAAAAAAAAAACAATAATACAAATCTCTCTTTCTCCTTCTCTCTAAAGATCAATGGATCAAAACGAACCAACAATAAGCAAGAAGCTATGGAACATAGTACGTTTCCTCTTGTACATGATCCGCAAAGGTGTCTCAAAACACAAACTCATAGCAGACTTCAACGCAACTCTCAAACGCGGCAAGAACCTAATGTTCCACAACCGTCGTCGCGTCCCCGCAGCCGCAAACTCTTCGGACGCTACTTTATCCGCAGCCGCAAACGCATCTTTACGTCAAGAATATGAGTTTAGCTGTAGCAACACTCCAAACTATTCGTTCCTTATCCCTAGTATGCCTTTCATGAAGAAAAGAAAGAGCCATAATAATCTTTTCGCGTGTGGTCAAACGCCTCAAACGTTAGATGACGACGCAGCCGCGGCTAGGGCGGTTTTGGAGCTTCTTAATGGTGTTGGAGACAAAGGGAACGTTACGCCGTTAGATTTAACGGCGGCCTTGTCTCCTTATTTTCCGGGGTTTGGAAAAACTCCCCAGGTGAGGCCGTTACGAGTAACGGACTCACCATTTCCGTTAACCCCGGAAAATGGTGACATGGTGGGTAATGGACTTGTGGATAAAGCCGCTGATGATTTCATAAAGAAGTTTTACAGGAACTTGAATCAGCAGAAGAAGATGATTGAGTTTAGTTGATGTAATAAAAATTGATCTCAGTGTGTGTTTGTTATACCCCTTTTTAATTATTCTCCTTCTGCTGATTAATTTCTGAAGATGTAATGATATTTTTTGGGGGTTTTTTTATTTTCGTATTGCTTGAAACAATTGGATAATTATGAAATAAAAATATAATTAAGGGGAAATCTATTGTTACTTACAAAAAATTTGATACCAAGGAGATTAATCACGTCTTCGGATCCATAAACATTCACAAAGACTACACCAAATTTGTTGCAAATAGGCTAGTTTATGTTTGCTTTTCAAATAATGAATTCCATTATTTTATTGCTATAACCAACGGATACTTCAGCAAGAGATTTTTACATCTTTTTAATCAACTCAAAAAGCAGTACCTTGAAAAATAATAAACACTTGGAAAAAAATGTAAGCAAATTATGTATCCACTGTGACAAGTGGAGTAACTTTATTTAATATAACATTTTTAAGAAAGTAATATGTCAGTATAAACAGTTGAATCCAATAATTAATATTTGTATAGTTCGATGACATACATGAATTTTCATAATTTGTTTCTGTTATAAGTGACAATCATTAATTTATTATAATCATATGAAAAAAGAAAATTTATCCTATATTTTTTTTTCCCCAACATCTTGTATTAAAACGATTCTAGAAAAAAAAATATTATAGTATAATTTTAAATTCACTTTTGTATCTGTTTTGTTTTCTCCAATATCAAGCCATATATAATTGCAATATTCTCCGTATAGTCCTTTGATTTGATTAGTATCCACATTACTCGTACGGCTTGAATCTTATTAGCGTTTTAATTAACTGCATGTAATATTGTCATGACCCTAAAATAGACCCAATAGGTTTTACGTTTAATTATTTGCGTATTACTTAATTACACTTAAATGTTACAATGTTATTTCTTATTACTCTCTCACGATTCCGATGAATCCGTAAGACTCAAGAAAAGAACAAACTGAGTGTAATACATATGTTTTCCTAAAATTCCATTTTACTAATTGTGTTAATTTTTTTTTTTTTGCAACAACATTTTAAGTTAAATTTAAAATGGTTCATAAAACCAAATCGGTGTGACTCAACTAACGTATACACAAATTATGGTCTAATGGACGAGCACCTCACACCAAACCAATCAGCTTCAATATTTTGATTTCTAGGGGATCCATATCAAACGTCGTAATCGTAAATACTCAAAACCATCCATCTAGGAGGAGAAATTGTGTTGATAAATATGAGAAAAATTATGGGTTTCTTATAAAAGTTGGAGATATCGACTTCAAAATGAAATATTTATAATATTTTATTAGATCTATTAGATTCTGTGGTAACTGTTACAGTGTACTGGCCAATGATATTATGTGAATTTAGCGGTAGGTAAATGCACAATCTCACTTTTCAAAAAATATTTACGCACTGAAAACATGCTTACAAAATAAAAAATTGTACATGGTGATTTAATGAGATATAAGTATTAACTTTGATGAAACAAAACAAAAACATAAAGTGGCCAATGCAAGCTGTTTATCTCTTTCCCTAAAGCAAAAGAGAGAAAAGTAGTTTCTTTTCCAACTTTTTTTTTTCTTTTATTTCTTTAAATTTTGTTTATAATATATATTCACAAGTTTGAATTTATATAGTCATAGGCTCATAGCAATCAACCAATTACGTATCGAAACAACAACTCTACCACTACAAAGAAAAAAGCTTATATATGGCAGATCGAGTCAATAAAAACTTCTTTAGTAAGTCACTATTTTTCACCTTTTAAGATTCTACAAAATCAAGAATGAAGAGTAAGGTTCCAAGATATTCTTTCCTTAGTTAGGATATGAAAGTGATTATGACAAGTAGACAATTATACATGTGTTTTGATATATTGTGGTTTTACCGGTTTTTCATCCACAGTATTATTCGTTTTTATCGAG
>OVAF01001369.1:0-22923 GCA_900406245.1 Odontarrhena argentea | reverse complement strand
AAAGATTGATATATTTTTTTAATAAACAATAAAAAGTGGGTATATGTGATTAAAAAAGTGGGTATTTGTGATTATGGCTATGGGAGTGTGGGTATTTGTGAACTTTCCCCTTGAAAATCACATATATGAATTAACCTTCATATTACAGGTTTATGAAAAAGGTTAATTTAACTATTTTTGATATATTTTTTTAAAAAAATATACATAATTATTTTAAATTTTTTATTATTATTTGTTTTAGTTTTTTATTTTATTTGTTATTATAAATGAAAATAAGAATTTTAAAATATTTTCAGTTAAAAATTTGATACGTGCCATTTTAAATAAAAACAAAGAAAATAAACAAAAAACAAACGAAGTTAGTTCCGTTAAATAGAATGATGACGTGTGACGATTATAGAGGTTGAAAACTTAATGTGTGAATTTTTACACTTTCGATGTCTAAAGTGTAGGAGTGTATGTATTTTTTTGGGTGAATTTGGTGAACAAACAAAAACAAAAGACCTAGATCTAAGGATAATGATCATTATTATTTTTAATTATATGTTTTTATTTATTTTATTATTGAATGCCAATTCCCCTTTTTAATGTAATTTTCCAAAATTATAATGATCATTTTTCAGACAAACAAAAAATGATCATTTATGTTAATTGACCCATTATTTAATTTAATAATAAGGCTTACTCAAATTGCAGAACCAATTTCAGGCCCGGTTCGAATCGGTTCAACACTTTGTAGTTTATACTTCTTCTTCACTCGGCAAGGCCCCGTTTCCCAGATCGACGCGAAGAAGAGAGCGAAGGTCATCTCTCTCCAGCGAAAAGAATGGTTAGTGAGGATCAATGGAAATTGCATCATGTGTTTCTTTGAGAGATCGGAGAATCTGACTTTCTTTTGTTTTAATTGATTCTTCTGGTTTTCCGGCGAGAAGGCGGCGAAACCGATCACGAGTCCGGTTCCGGTTACGATGTACCCGACTTTAGCGGCCTTCTCACTCATCATCGGCCTCATCATCACAGCTTCGTTCTTCATGTAAGCTTCTTTCGATTCTATCTCCTGGAATTGATCATTTTTTCCCTCAAGATCAATGGGGTTTGGGATATGTATCACTGATCTAGGTTGATTTTTCGCTCTAAAATTTGATTTTTTTGTTGGCTTTTCTTTAGCTTATAGATTTTCTGGAATTGATCTGAGCTTTTTTAAACTGAATTCATAGGAATTATAGTTTGGAAATATGAATATTTATCCTTAAGCTTATCGGAAGTGAGCTCGTTGTTTGCTGAATTTATTTGAGCTTAAGTGTTTTTTCGAGTGCTGAAGATACTGAATGCATTTTACTTTTGCTCAATACTAATAGTTATGCATTTCTCTAGTTAACATCATGACTAGGTTATATAAAAGCATGTGATTCCCTAAACTTATGATGATCCCGAGTTTCTTTATTTTCCTACTCGTTTGCTGTGACTGATCATATTGTTGAAGCTTCATCCGTATTGTTAGAGGTCACTCTATGGTTTCTTGTCACAATGCATTTGCCATTGCATTCTAAACCTTTGGAAACTCTGCGTTCATCAGTGCTTGATTTACTCTCTCTCGTCGAGATCATGTGTGCTTCTGAGTTTAATGCTATCAAGATGTTGATAATGAGCATATATAGTTGGCTGCACTGAGAGCTTAGCTTATAGTAATAGCACTCTAACAAATATTCCAGTGATTGATTAAGTTAAGCGTACGCAAAAGCTAGAAGCGGATATTTCTCAGTTAAGAAGCTTTTGAGGATTGCGATTTCTAGAATGATAAATTTCATGACTATAGAGATAGGTATGATTGATTAATGCTTCATTATATTTGTGGACTCATGTTTATGTTGCTTGCAATTTGAATTCTTTTCTGCCACTTGGATAAAGAATCTTCGCCAGCCTTTTGTTATCACTCATTTAAGAACTATCAAGTAATTGTTCAGGTTGTTAAAGACTCAACTACATTATTTGGTTGCAGCTATGAAGCTACATCATCCAGAAAGAATCGAAGCCTGGTGAAAGAGCTTGTGACCGCAGCAGTAGCATCTGTCTTCTTGGTATGTCTCTCTCTTGCTCGGTGCATCCCTTTTGTCGCCTTCTTACTCAGACAATTGACATTAATAATTTCCGGTTTCATGTTTGCTCGCAGGGTTTCGGATCTTTGTTTCTTCTACTTGCTAGTGGTGTTTATGTCTAAAATCTCCCTCTAATTCGAATATACACTTTCTTCTTCTTTTGAGTAAAACAACTTATCAAGATTATTAGGCCTTTAAAAAGGGAACAAATCACAAAAACTTGCATTGGAAAAGGCATTGAGTATGTTTGGTTAGACTACCGTGTGCCGTTGAACGCGTTTAAAGAAGTTTGCGCGTTACAGGCATATAATATCTGAAACGCTGTAGCCCAAAAAAAGACAAAAAAATATCTGAAACGCTTTACATCATCACGTTCACGACGCTCTGAGTGAAAAAAAAAAAAAACGCGTAGTGTCAGAAATTCAAAACTTATTTTCTTTGGATATCAAATTCAATAGCCGTTACGAGTGTCATTTGTTTTTTCTGGCACCAACGTCATTAGTTGTACTTCTGAGTTTTATAATAATTGTACAACTACATAGGTGGAGCTCGTTAAAATTTGGTTTAAAAGATTAACATAGAAAAATTCGAACTTGTTATACTACTACTAATTACAAGAGAACATTCACTAAAGGTGTTTTACAAGAGAACATTGACTAATCTCATCTCATTAAATTTTATGTTAGCAAATGGTATTATTCCATTTTACTGAATAAGAAAAATGAAGAAACGAAACGTTATGTTTTTGTTTAATGAATAAAATTAAAATTTTGGGAAACTTTAGGAAAACAGAATTATAAAAAGGAAGATGTCTTTTTATAGTGATATTTTCCCAAAATAAAGGAAACGGTAGTTCGTTCCATTTCACACTACTAGATTTTTCTGTCAAAACAAAAAAAAAAGCTTTTATAATCAGAGCATTCGATCTCTGGGTTCTACTGAGATTTTGCGTTTAGGGTTTGGTTTTGAATTTGGGCAAATCAATCAATCAATCAGTTAGTTTCATTGTGTTGTGGGTGGGGAATGACGAATCTTATGTTACTTGGATTCGCAATCCTAATAGGAATAGGATCTGTGGGCGTCGATGGTCTGGGCGTGAACTGGGGAACAATGGCGACACACAAGCTTCCTCCAAAGACAGTGGTTAAGATGCTCAAGGACAATAACATCAACAAGGTTAAGCTTTTCGACGCCGACGAGTCTACCATGAGCGCACTCGGTGGTTCGGGTCTCGAGGTCATGGTCGCTATTCCCAATGACCAGCTTAAGGTTATGGGCAGTTACGACCGTGCCAAAGAATGGGTTCGCAAGAATGTCACTCGTTATAACTTCAATGGCGGTGTCAACATCACGTGAGCTTTTCCCTCTCTCTCAGTCTTGATTATTGTTGCAGATTGGTTGAAATCGAATCTTTGGAATATATTAATCCTTTAACAAATCTCTGAGATTTACAGATTGTTTAGTTTATAAAGATCTATGGCAAGATTCTTTAATGTAAATTGCAGAACATGTTGAGTTATGTTTATTACGGAGTAAGAGACAGACGGTTCATATATGTCTCTGTCGGTTTCTAAACATTGATTGTCTGACTGTGAAATCTGATATCTGAAAAACTGAATCTTATAACAATCTTGTGTGTTTCAGGTTTGTAGCGGTTGGGAATGAGCCATTCCTCAAATCATACAACGGATCTTTTATAAACATCACATTCCCTGCACTTCAAAACATCCAGAACGCTTTAAATGAAGCCGGACTAGGAAACGCGGTTAAAGCAACTGTTCCTTTGAATGCCGATGTCTACGACTCACCAGCAAACAACCCTGTGCCTTCTGCAGGAAGATTCCGTCCTGATATCATCGGTCAAATGACTCAGATTGTTGACTTTCTTGGCAAGAACAATGCCCCCATCACCATTAACATCTACCCTTTCTTAAGTCTCTATGGGAATGATGATTTCCCAGTCAATTACGCATTCTTTGATGGCGGTCAAATTATTAAGGACGGCGCTGTTGATTACACTAATGTTTTTGATGCCAACTTCGATACTTTGGTATCGGCTTTGAAAGCGGTTGGTCATGGAGATATGCCAATAATCGTTGGAGAAGTTGGATGGCCAACTGAGGGTGACAAACACGCCAATACCGGTATATATCTTTAGATATTTAGTGGTTTAGATGCAATTTCACATTCATTGTAAAGTTTTAAATTTTGATTTTGATTTTTGAAAATGCAGGCGATGCTTACAGGTTCTACAATGGGCTTTTACCGAGGCTTGGGACAAACAAAGGCACTCCCTTGAGACCCTCCTACATTGAGGTATACTTGTTCGGATTACTCGATGAGGATGCAAAGAGTATAGCACCAGGAGACTTTGAGCGCCACTGGGGAATATTTAGGTTCGACGGGCAACCAAAGTTTCCTATAGATCTAACGGGTGCAGGACAAAACAAATTCTTGATTGGTGCACAGAACGTGTCGTATCAACCCAACAAGTGGTGTATGTTTAATCCACAAGCCAAAGACTTGACAAAACTCGCGGATAACATAGATTTCGCCTGCACTTACTCAGATTGCACAGCGCTTGGTTACGGTTCATCCTGCAATGGTCTTGATGCGAATGGAAACGCATCATACGCGTTTAACATGTACTTCCAAGTGAAGAACCAAGATGAATTTGCTTGTAACTTCCAAGGTTTGGCGACCATTACCACACAGAATATCTCACAGGGACAATGCAATTTCCCTATTCAGATTGTTGATACATCAGCTGCTTCTTGGTCTTCTTCTTCTTCTTTGACGACTTTGGTTTTGTTGATGGCCGGAGTTTGGTTTCTCTTATCATGGATGATGTTCTGAGGATAGATTTAAGTGAGGTTTTGGTTGATTATATATAATTATTTTTTGTAATATGGTGAAACTCTACATGGAATTTGTAGTTTTGGTTGAATATCTAGTGGCGTTGAACACTTTTACCGAATTTGGCTCATTCATATATGTCACACCTTAAGATAATTTATGTTGATAATGTTCAATTTCATCAGTTGATTTTTTTTAAGGACATGTTTTAATTTGAAAGAATCTGTTTTACAGAAAACGATGGGGAAAAAAAAGTTAAAAGGATACGGTGTGTGGTTGTTTTATATGTAAAGAGAGATTGTGAGTGAAGAGAGTAAAAGAGAAAAAGACAAGGAAAGAGGAAAAAATGGAGAGCGACGAAGCAGCGACAGCAGCAGCGTCTCCTCAAGCGACGACGCCGAGTGGAGGAACCGGAACTTCGGGGCCGAAGAAGAGAGGTCGGAGACCTAAAACGAAGGACGATTCTCAGACGCCGCCGTCTTCTCAGACCGGTGGGAAAATGAAGGAAAGTGGGAAGAAGAAGGAGCAGCCGAGTGTGGATGAGAAGTACTCTCAGTGGAAAGGTCTCGTCCCCATTCTCTACGACTGGCTCGCTAACCATAACCTCGTCTGGCCTTCACTCTCTTGCAGGTCCTTCTTTCTTCTTTTTCCTACTTCTTCTTCTAGGGTTTCGGTTTCTCGTGTGGCAAGATTTGAACATTCTGATGTATGAATTTTGCAATGCATTTCCACTTTTTCGATTTCTGGGTTTTTAGTAAGTTCGAGTTAGGGTTTGGTGTTTCGGGTTTTTTTTATTTGGCTCTACTTGACGCATACATATATCTGATGTTCGATTCATGAATTGTACACGATCCTCCAGAATTTGATAAAGCCATAACCAACTCAAAAGGGTCAACAAGGTTTTCTTGGTGTTTCGTTTGTCTTACTTTGTTGCTTTGCTTCCATATTATTCTGAGTTATTCAGTAAATCTTAGGCTCCTTTCGATGTTCATATAGGATCAAGTCTTTAGTTCTTGTGCTAAGAGGTTCCCTTTTGATGAATTTGTTGTTTGGTTTGAACAGATGGGGTCCACAACTTGAACAAGCAACCTACAAGAATCGCCAGCGTCTGTACCTATCTGAACAAGTAGGTTTATTGCCTTTCTTCTGAATCATGCTTGCAATAAAGTTTCAGAAAGTTCTCCCATTTCCTCGAAAATTCCTATGTTTATGTGTTTTCTTTGTTGTGTGACCAGACTGATGGAAGTGTACCCAATACCTTGGTTATAGCAAATTGTGAAGTTGTGAAGCCAAGAGTTGCTGCAGCTGAGCACATATCTCAGGTGATTACTGGGTTTTTAACAAATCCTGTGCATTTTTGCTTATGTTTCTACTAAGGTGAACCTTGAGTTATTTACGCTTGTTCACTATATTTTTCTTGTGTTTTCAGTTTAACGAAGAAGCACGTTCTCCCTTTGTGAAGAAGTACAAGACCATCATTCACCCTGGAGAGGTGGGAAATCAGCCCACTCCAGAAATATTCACATGTTTGATTTGGTGCATTAAATTTCCGTTTACTTGTTTGGCACGTGGATGACTATTGAGCCCTGTTTGGATGTGTATCTTCATTTACAATTTACATTTACAGGTCAACAGAATTAGGGAACTCCCACAAAACAGTAAGATTGTTGCTACTCATACCGACAGTCCTGATGTAAGATTCCTTTGTCTTTTCTTGCTTTGCTCATATCAACCTGAGATGTATCTATTTCATATCTCTTTGTTTGGCATCAAAGAGCATTCTGTTTTTGGCCGTATTTCCATTTCCAGTTATCTGATTACAATAATCGATCCCAGGTTCTCATTTGGGATGTTGAAACCCAACCTAACCGTCATGCTGTGCTTGGAGCTGCAAATTCTCGTCCAGATTTGGTATGTCACTTCAGAGAATTATTGTTTCAAATCATTGCTTGCGCTTTATGCTTATTTGTCTTAGCTCCTCGCCGGAAGTGGCAATCTTTTTAATATCTTGTTACAATAGTGCTACTTGTTTGCATCATCTGATCCATTTTTCTTACAGATACTAACTGGACACACAGATAATGCTGAATTTGCTCTTGCAATGTGCCCAACCGAACCCTTTGTCCTCTCTGGAGGTTTGTGTTTCTGTGATTCATAATGTCCAGTTCTGTGGTTTGCCAGTTTCTCATACAAAGGTTCTTCTCTCAGGCAAGGACAAGTCAGTTGTTTTGTGGAGTATCCAGGACCACATCACAACAGTTGGTTCAGATTCCAAATCATCCGGATCTATCATTAAACAGACTGGTGAAGGTGGTGATAAGACTGAGAGTCCTTCTGTTGGCCCACGGGGTGTTTATCATGGCCATGACGACACGGTTGAAGATGTGGCTTTCAGCCCGACTAGGTAACTCCTTCGAACAGTCTACTCTATTTGATCTTGAATTTTTTTCAAAATGCAGAATTACTCATGCTTCTATGATGATGTGTCTGGTGATTTTTATGTCGTGAAGTGCACAAGAATTCTGCAGTGTTGGTGACGATTCTTGCCTTATACTATGGGATGCAAGAACTGGCACTAACCCTGTCACAAAGGTAATTAAAAAAAAAAAAAATCTTATTCCTATCAAGCATTTTTTACGTTTTAATATCTTTCATCTTGTTTTGTGTTTACCAGGTTGAAAAGGCTCATGATGCTGATCTTCATTGTGTTGACTGGAATCCTCATGATGACAATCTGATCCTGACAGGGTATGGGGAAATAATTACACATGTGTAGAGACAGATTATTAAGAGGCACACTTAGTATCTAATCAAGTAAAGTCCTAGAATATGCATACACATACTCATTAGAAATCTGTGAATGTTTCAGGTCAGCAGACAACACTGTCCGGCTGTATGATCGTAGGAACCTTACCGCGAATGGAGTCGGTACGCCTATATACAAATTTGAGGGCCACAAAGCTGCTGTTCTTTGCGTTCAGGTTTCCACAACTGCTCTTTTTTATCCTTTTTCATATTATGTACATGTATAACCCACTAATACAATCTTGTTAACTAATTCAGTGGTCTCCTGATAAGTCATCTGTTTTTGGGAGTTCTGCAGAAGATGGTCTCTTGAACATCTGGGATCATGACAGGGTGTGTACAGATTTTTTGAAATATATTGTAAATTAATCTCTCTTCACTATCATCACTGAAACTTATTCATTGTATACATGTTTGGTTTGCTAATTATGTATCAGGTCAGTAAGAAGTCTGATCGTGCAGCTAAAAGTCCAGCAGGGCTCTTCTTCCAGCATGCTGGTCACAGGTTGTTAAAGGCTTGGTCATATTCTCTTGATTGCTTACTGATTTACTTGCTTCTAAGATTTTTGTAATTATACACTTTATTAGGGACAAAGTGGTTGATTTCCACTGGAATGCGGCAGACCCTTGGACTATTGTCAGTGTTTCTGATGACTGTGAGACTACTGGTGGAGGGGGAACATTGCAGGTAACCTTTACAGACTTTGTTGGTACCTCGATGAGCAATTTCGTCGATCAAACATAAAATGTTGTTAATACTTTCTTTTTATTTGGCAGATCTGGCGGATGAGTGACTTGATTTACAGACCGGAAGAGGAAGTTCTGACAGAATTGGAGAAGTTCAAGTCGCATGTCATGACATGTGCCTCCAAGCCTTGAGAGCAGAGAAATAAAAATACCATAGTCTATCTATCTATCCGCCTATGGTAAACTAATGCGGTTTAGAGAGGATTTGTGGTTTTAAAAGGCTGGTTTGTCTTTTGAGATACTGGTAGCTTTTAGGACCTTTCGAAATCGTTTAGGGGTACATGGTTTTGATTCTTGGTCCTGTTTTCTGGAAGACTCTTAATTGCTTTCTATTCAGCTTAGATGTTAACTGAATCAAACCAACTCTATATGTGTTTGGGTTTTAGTTTACATTGCATTGAACGTAGGCCTGAAGGCCCTGAACCAAATAATTCTGGCTCGAGCCAGGCCAAACCAAACCGGCTGAACATTTAAAGTTGCATTGAGGTTGTGATAACATTTTGGTATCTGTATAGCACTGTTGCTTTGGAATTTTCATTTGAAATTACTAAAAGCTGTACGCATAATATTCAAATTTTGGATTTGAAAAGTAGTTATAAGTTATTATCAAACAGATAAAAGCCGTTAAATATGATATGAGTTTAGTAGTTTATAGTAAAGAGTAAAGGAATGCGATGTTCCTTGGCCCTTGGGAAATCAGTGCCTGGTCTACAACTAGAAAAAGCGAAAGAGGGAGACGTGTTGTAATTCTGGGCTTTACGAAGCCTCTCATTCAGTCAGAGACTTTCAAGAATCAAGACCCAATCGCGAAATCATTTCGTCAAGATCAGTCAATTGTTGGAAGAAGAAGAAGAACAAAGCGTAGAAGTTATTTCTTTCCAAAAAGAGAAAGAGGAATCGTAAAATTGCTTGACGAATAAGGCAAAATCAAATCCCAATCGTGTGGGGTTTTCTTCGAATTAGGGTTTGAAACCTACATTTCTCTTTTCCGACGACACCTGAAACTGCTGTACAATACGGAAGATCCAAGTCGAGTTTCGCGATGGAGCCATCTCCTTCTGGATCGGAACCTCCGCAGAAAGCCATTCCGAGACTAGCGAAAGTTGGCTGGCGAGCTATGTTGATCTTCAATCTCGGTCTTGGAGGTTAGTCATTGTGAGAGTTTCTTGGTGGGCTTGGTTTTACGCCCATAATGTGTTTGGTGAAATGCCTAGCTGAGTAATTTCTTTCTAATGTATCAAGAATCCACATGGTTTCTTCTAGCAATAGTCAAATATAGGACTTTTTGCTTGCTCTGATTCTAGAAGAACCTGCATCTCAATCCTTGTTGATGCTTTCAGTGATATGAAAGGATATTGAACATCTATCTTTATTTTTGTGTTTGATATTGGAATCAACTACATTAAACTTGAAGAAAATACAATATCCTGGCTGAGCAGTAACATTAAATAGAGGACGCACATAGATTCTTGTAATCTTTTTTTTGTTTGGTTCCTGGACATACCATTGCATTGCACATCATATTGTATTGTACTCGTTCTTTTGAAATGTTTCAGCATACTCCCTGGACCACACTTGGCTTCTATAGTTAAATCTGTCTCTATTGTATTCTCATTCCTATCGTTCCTTCAGTTGCAGCAAGGCATGATTTTTAGTATATTTTCCACCTCTATCTTTTGTCAAATCTGCCGCTATGTAATTGTACTAGGTGGAACATTCTAAGCTTAGCCGAACCAGAATATTGAAAAGCATACACTTTTTTCGGGCATTATAAGCAGTTTGTGTAATGGCATATAGCATTCTTGGTATTTGCACGCTTCAATGTTTGCTAAATTTGACCCTTTGTTTCTGTAGCTTATATATTTGCGGTAAAACGAGAAAAAGACATTGGTGCGGGTGAGAAAGAGAAAGTTAAAAAAGGCAGTGCGGCCAGAAATAAAAGTGTGAAAAAGGGTGTTGTTAACACTGAGGCCGAGAAGAAAGATGCTGAAAACAACAAAGTTGCAGAAATGGAAAAGACCAAGGAAGCAGAAAGTGCAATACCAGAGAAGGAAGAAGCCAAACTGATCCCCGAACCAGACCCGCTGTTTGAAATCACAGAAGCAGCTGATCAGTCGGTGTTTCAGACTGTAGCAGCTGAACCTGTGAAAATACCGAGGAAACCGATTCCAGAAGATGAGCAAAGGGAGCTTTTCAAGTGGATATTGGAAGAGAAAAGGAAGATAGAACCAAAAGACAGGAAAGACAAGAAACGAATCGATGAAGAGAAAGCTATTCTGAAACAGTTCATTCGTGCCGAGAGGATTCCCAAGTTTCTCCCTGATGATTCCGTTGATTCTTCCCTTCGTGATTGGGACAAATTCTTCTCCAAGTAGAAGAAACAGAGACTAGTGTACTTGTGTTTTTTTATGGTACACTAAAGGACCACCATTATTACCGTTTCACTACTTTGATTGGTTGTTAACGCTAATCAACGAATAGTTTAAAGAACAGTTTAAAATGTGATTGGTTAGGTTTTGCGGGTGGTGAACTGAATATCTTATAAAACTTTGGGTTTATTTGGTCATTTCTGAAAAGTTAAAGGACTTAAAAAATAACATTTAATAGAAAAACGAGGAGCATGGTTTGCTTTAGGGTATAAATTGCTTAAACCCTAACGAAATCGAAGAACCCACTGATCATCATCTTCACGAGGTGCAAAATGGTTCGTCAAGTAAACCCGAAGAAGTCGAAGAGGAAGAACAAGAACAAGGTGTGTGGTTTTGAATCCGAACTTGTTATTGTGAAATCTCTAATCGAAATCTAATATTGGATGATTGAAATTGACAGAAGAAGGAAGATGGTTCTTCTTCCTCAATCGCTCCGATTCCAACTAGGGTTTGGCAACCAGGTGTTGACAAGCTTGAAGATGGAGAAGAGCTTCAGTGTGACCCTTCTGCTTACAATTCCCTTCATGGCTTCCATGTTGGCTGGCCTTGTTTAAGGTAATTTTGAGCCTTAAACGATTATGAGAGATAGTTTTAGCTGTTCCTGGAACAATTTCGATTACAAGTCTATTTATCTTTAAGGAATTTACCCTCGTGAATTATTACAGTGCAGTTTTGGTGATTTATGTTTTTTTTTTTTTTGTCTCTCAGTTTTGACATTTTAGGAGATAAGTTGGGTCTGAATCGAACTGAGTTTCCTCACACAGCTTATATGGTGGCTGGTACTCAGGTAAGTCTTGTACTTTTGTATCTTTAAATGTATGTATATGTGTTATGAGGTTCAAATCCTGAGATTACTTTCTTTTCGTTTTCTTTTAGGCTGAGAACGCATCTATGAACTCCATAGGGTTATTCAAAATCAGCAATGTTTCTGGTAAGAGACGTGATGTAGTGCCCAAGACACTAGCGAATGGTGAAGATGGTATGGACGATGAGGATGAAGATGAAAGCAGTGACAGTGAGGAGGAAAGCGATGACGGAGCTTCTAAAATTCCAATTATTCAGGTCACTCTTGTACTTCTTTCTAGATGTTATGTGATTCATCTAGTTTTCTCTCAGGTCAAGAGATTCTTCTTGGTTGACATTTTGTCTTTGAAATTCCGATGTACAGGTTCGGAGGGTTGCTCACCATGGATGTGTTAACCGTATTCGTGCGATGCCTCAAAATTCTCATATCTGTGTCTCTTGGGCAGATTCTGGTCATGTACAGGTAAAGAAAATGTCCCTATTTTTATTTGAAAATGGATATTAGTTTAGCATTTGGCAATACCAAACTAGAACTAGGAAGATATATTGTTGTGAACTTGCACGTCTTGGGTGTTTGTTAATACGAAGTGGCTGGGCTTTTACATTTCTGGGCAGGTTTGGGACTTGAGCTCTCATCTTAATGCTTTAGCTGAGTCAGAAACAGAAGGTAAAGATGGAACGTCACCAGTTCTTAACCAAGCTCCCCTAGTTAACTTTTCTGGCCACAAAGATGAAGGCTATGCTGTAGATTGGAGTCCTGCTACCGCTGGGAGACTTCTTTCTGGTATAGCTATCGCAGAAATGCCTACATTACTTACACAATTACATACTTTTCAAAATAGTCTCTGTGAATTTATTAGTTTTTCCATCTTTGTAAGGGGACTGCTCGAGTATGATTCATTTGTGGGAGCCAGCTTCTGGTTCATGGAATGTTGATCCTATTCCGTTCACCGGGCACACTGCAAGTGTCGAAGATTTACAAGTAAAGCTGTCACTTTGCAGCTAAATTGTGGGCCTACTGTTATTATATCCTTTTGCTGAAATTTTTTTCTTTGTTCCAGTGGAGTCCTGCAGAAGAAAACGTGTTTGCATCGTGTTCCGTGGATAAACATGTTGCAATTTGGGATATCCGACGTGGGAAGTCGCCTGTGTTATCATTTAAGGCACATAACGCAGATGTGAATGTCATCTCATGGAACAGGTTTGTCCGCAACTTTGATGTCTAACTTTATTCTTTCTGGTTTTGTGACTCTCAGAAACTGCTCATTCATAATCTTTCCTCATATATGAAGGCTGGCTAGCTGCATGTTGGCCTCAGGGAGTGATGATGGAACATTCTCTATCCGTGATCTTAGACTGATCAAGGTATGCTAGAGACCATAACTTCAAATTTTCCCCAGCATTGTCTTAATAATGTACTGATGTGATAGAATCTGAATCTTGAACCAGGATGGAGATGCTGTAGTAGCACATTTTGAGTACCATAAGCATCCTATCACGTCGATTGAGTGGAGCGCTCATGAAGCCTCGACACTTGCAGTTACTTCCGGCGATAACCAGCTCACGTAAGTCACAAAGTTAATAGAGAATACACTGCTCATGAAAAAACTGAATAACTATCTAATGGTTTTTCACTCGTTTGTATATGTAGGATATGGGATTTATCCTTAGAGAAAGATGAGGAAGAAGAGGCAGAGTTCAAAGCCCAGACCAAGGAACAAGTCAACACACCTCAAGACTTGCCTCCTCAACTTCTCTTTGTTCACCAGGTAACAGTTTACTTTAACCTCTTTAGCGAGCTTATGTACGGTTGATGTGTGTGTTTGAAAACCTCGTTTTTTTCGGGAAAACCAGGGACAAAAAGACTTGAAGGAACTTCACTGGCACAACCAGATTCCAGGGATGATCATCTCGACTGCTGCTGATGGTTTCAACATCTTGATGCCATACAACATTCAGAACACACTTCCATCTGATCTCGCGGCTTGAAAGATCTGCGCTCTGTCTGAAAGCATTTAAAGTATTACTCATATATTGTAGTCTTTTTTAGTTTTGTTTTGCCCTCTCTGTTCTTCCATTGAACTTATTTGTTTCATCTATGGTAAGTTTCAAGAACTTTACTCTTTCACTGCTTGATTTCGATTTTGACTTATTGTCCTAGAAAATGTAAATAAGCAAAATTAAAAAACTTCATTCTCAGCCGGTTTTAAAAATGGATTTTCATATTAACAAAATCGAAAACTTTCCTAGCCAGTTTTAAACCTGAATACTCTTCTTCCATTTTATGCCAAGTAAAATCCATCACACTTGTTATTTCTTTGCTTGAAAAAATCTATCAGACTATTACAAAGAATTCTAGAGTGAATAATGAGGAAAATCTCGGGTATAAACAAGGTTTCTTGATACAACAACAAGGATAACCCGCAATTCGGGTGGCCTCCAAGTAAAGGTACAATATATATCTATGAGCCAACAGGCTTCCCGTTTAGTTTAGGGAACGGATCTTGCTTGCTTAGAACTACCACTTTGCTCTTGTGTGCCAAATATCCTTTCACGAGGTTTTTGTATATAAGGATTGTCATTATGCATTCCACCTGCAAAAAATAATAGAAACTGTGAGTTTACAGAATTCAATCTAGTAATCAACAGCAATGAAGGACATGAAAATGTAGAAGAAACCTCGTCAAGATCCATGTCCATCTCTAGCCATCTAAGTGCTTTGGCAATCACTTCAAGCTTCAGTTGGTGAGCTCTCGCTGGATCACTCAGCTTCTGGATGATATAACTGAAACATTGATCAAAGTGTTATAAAACTTGAATAAACTGAGAATGTTTAATCAATGAACTTCTTACATTTTCTTCATGAGCCTCTGGTAGACTTGGAGCTCCAGCTTTTCCAACACAAGATACACGCCCAACCTCAAGAATCTGATCAGAGAATATTAGATCAATGTTAAGTTGTTTGGTGATAGAATCCAAACCCGATAAACTCCTTTATTCAATTCACTATACATCATAGAGATACTCGACTACCGAAACTATATACACTCAACCCAATCACCAATCCAAAAACCTAGACAAATCCAGAATATTCCAACCTTCTGCCCTAAATTTTTCTTCTAAATTGTTAGCTTTCTAGCTGACAGTGTTTTCAACACAGGTACAATCCACTACAAGATGTTGAAAGAAAGACATACCGATCTTCATGTTCTTGAAGAGCTTGCCGGAGAAGCCTGAGATCACCCTTTCTCAGAGCTTGCACAATCTTTATGTACTGGACACGTTGAAAAGTTGAGTTAGGATAGATATAATATCACCCAGAGATGTGAAATAAGTTTGGCGTACAGTAGCTGAAGAGAATTTTATAAAACAAAAGGAAAGTTGTTACCTCGTGCAAGTTATACTTTTGCAAGAGCTCATCTGTTGGTATGATTCCTATCGAAAGTTTCACGGGTATCAAATACTTCAATATCATCCTGTTCCACATAAGCCGCATAAGCTTATTAAGTGATGCAATGCAAGAGTAAGGTAATCACAGAGTAAACCACAAACATACCTTATATTTCGGACTCTTTTGGGGTTGCAATATTGTAAGGCATATGATAACTTCGTATCAGCCTGCAAGATCGTAAAAGATAATGTCATCATCAATCGACTGATACTATGAAATGAACATTGAAGGGAAGAGAAAATCTATTAAGTGACTCACCGCAGGAAAGTTTTCGTTGAAGACTTCTAATCTTCCGGTATAATACATGTATGTAACCTGTGGCATTGGTGAAGAAAAAAAAGATAAGAATTATGTAAAAGAATCAGGAGGTCAGAAACTAGAACTGCTCGCAGAAAATTGCACTAGACCTTGTCTCTTCTTGGAAATTCCTCAAAGTCAAATATCCGAGCAGTTTCGATACTTCTTATTACACTTCGACAAAGATTGACTGTGCCAAGCTGATATACAGAATTAGAGACATGTATTTAGTACTCCAATCAAATGTTAAAATCTATGAGTGAGCTTTAATCATTTCAAGTCATAATATACCAAACCTTGAAGTAGGTCTTGAACAATTGGCAAGTCACATATAATGCTCCAACTCGTTTTGGACCTTTACCCTACAGTTTAAGACTAAATAATGAGCCGAAAAGAAACTCCACACAAAGGAAAAGCTTACCAAAGTTTAAAAAATCATGAAGATAGATATTTAGACAAGGCAGCTTACAGCAAGAACTCCAAAAACTTTCATAAGAAGAGATCCAGCCGCTTTTAACTTCTCGGGAGATTTTCCATTTGAAGTCAACTCTTTATCAGCCTGTATTTCCATCAAGAACCAATCATGCTCTCAGCAATATTAAACTACAAATGTATAAGATTCTGGACAAGAGATATAAAGACGAAAGGCTACCTTTTCTGCAAGAATTCGGATTTCATAACAAACTACATAGAGAGCTTCTAATGCCCAAGCAGATTCCCAATTACGAAACTCCTGGACAAAAGCACTGCACACAGAGAAAAAATCCTACAATATCAGGCACTGCAAACACAAGAAAAGCTTACCTATCCTACAGCAGATAAAAGTCTGAAATCAAATCAGAAACCGATAGAGAAGATAGGAACAAAAAAAATTTACTTGGCAAACTTCTCGTAAGCAAGATATGCTTCAACTAGATTCCCAATCCTGTAACTTTGTAGAGAACGAAACAAATGAGCCAGAATCTCGCCGTACTCAGAGAATTGATCAGATTGTCTTATCAAACTGCTAGCATCCTGTGATATCAAAGAAAGGAAAATTCATAAGAATCAGCCTAGGAAGTTCTCTACATAAAGTTGGAGACAGGTTCAAAACCTAAATCTACAATTCATACACATAAACGCAAACATATACAGAGAATGTTTACTAGTACAAGTTTATCACAAACAGTCTCAGAATTCAGTTATAGGACCCAATTAGAATATCATACTGTCGATTAAAACAGAACCTAAAAGCCACAAACTTTACAGACATAAAGATCATGCTTCTATGGCAGGAAGATACTCCTACTGTTTACGAGCCCTAAACTCACTGATGGTACCAAATTGGATCATATAGTAAGCATCCTGGATCCAAATCGATACTAAACTTGACCAACATAAAAGCTCTGGAAAAAACAGACATGGGTCTCGACCAAAGAGAGAAATTTAATGTACCTGGAAGACGTTGAGTGCGTCGGCGAGTGAGAGAAGAGTTGCGGAATTGGAAGAGAAAGCGAGGAGACTACTAAGTGTTGAAGACTCTTGGTACGAAACGGAGTGGCAGAAGAGATTTAAGTAGTCAGTGATTCGCCTATGAGCTTCACCCATACTTACGTACGCCATTGTTATTGCCTTCTTCCTCGTTGCGTCAAGAGACAGAGAGAAAACGAAATCCCACTCTCGATTTTTTTTTTGTACAAGAGAAGACGACAAAAAAAAAATGGAAAATACATCGATGCGTTAAAACGACGCTGTATTAGGGTAAAAGGTGACTTGATTTAATTGGGCCAATCGAAGGCCCATCCCAAATATTACCGTTTATTGCAAGAGAACACCATCATATTTCTCACAAATATTGATAACACAGCTTAGAAAAAAAAGACTATAGTTTTAAAGAGAACTTGTTGGATGGCAAAACAACTAGTGATTTAAATAAGTCTTAAGTAAAGATTGAATCAAAAATGGTTTTAAGAAACCAACAGTTTAAAGAAGTCACCAAGACCTACGGATTATTATCTACCCTCGACTTGGAAAAATGATTAATAGTTTTTAAAAAAACTTGTTGGATGAAAAACAACCAACCATTTAAATAAGTCGTAAGACAAAGACTGAACTAAAAATGGTTTTAAGACACCAAAAGTTTAAAATTGTCTCGTAATCTTGACAGATTTCGTGTAACTGGAACATATCTATCGAATCTATACATTGTTCGATGGAATTTTTTGCTATAGTATTACTTACTGGTGTATGTCACTTGTCTCTTAGTCTTGAAAGAGAATTCATGGAATTTGAATATATCTATAAAATGTATGTTGTATTTAGAATGTAATCTTTTTTTTTTATCTCTCTGTCATGTTTTCTTTTTTAATAAGTTTTTTTTGTGATCGATATCAAGATGAACAAATAATCCGCAAATTAAAATTTAACATCCAAATTGTTTCCTAATATGTGTTTTGATCTTTCTTTGCTCTTTAGATTGATTTATGTGTATAGCCTTCTATTTTCAGTACTTTGTTTGCTATTTAGGTCAATTATATGTATAGCCTTCTATTTTGAGTACTCTGTTTGGGTTGTAGGAACTGTAAATTTTATATTACGTGTTTAACTTGAAATTAGAATTTTGACTATATAATTAGTTTAAAAAAAATTGATTTTATTAATACACGAATACATAAATCTATTTGTTACAATAATACTAGGCAAATAGTGAAACCAAACTGTATTGTTATTGAACAATATAAGGTATTTTTGGATGTCTATTGAACTTTATTATTACCGAAATTGATTTGATTAAAAAATATGATGCTTATATTTCTTTATGATTTGATATACGGTTCAAATATTTTAACTTTAGTTTGGTGGTTGTTTCATTCTAGTAATCAAACTTGAAAATTATTTAAATGCAAAGTTTATTGATTATCTAAATCTTTTTAATAATTTTGAGTTATATTTTCCATTCAAAAAATTTAACTTATCCGATATTGTTGCAAGCAGTATAACACTAACTGGTATTTTGGCTTTTTGACACACATTGCTTTTAGATGTTAAGGAGTACACATACACGTTGTTGATTATGAAGATTAAGAATGTAACAAACGAAAAATTCATCATCTATATGCTAAGACAATAAAATACTAAGTTATTCGATACTCTGTCTAATCAACATTCAAGATTTAGATGTTAAATGTATTACTCACTTTACAATTTTTTCATAACATAAGAAGTCAACAAAGGTGGCTGACAATTAATGAATGTTAGATCAGATATGATGATACATGGAAAATAACAAAAATGTTTACTTTAATGTTTGCAAAACGTATCTCTACCTCTTAAGCAAACATCCATTTTCTTAAATTTTTTGAGTTGAGATAAGTATTTTTAGGAGATTAGTTTCTATGTTGCAATGCTCTTTTTTTTTTTGTCAACTGATTGTGGTATATGGTTGTGAAGTGCTTAATGTTTGCAAAACGTATCTAGACCTCTTAAGCAAAATGTTTACTTTTTTTGTCAGATATGATGAATGATGATATATGGTTGTAAAGTGCTTAAAGTTGAAAATGAAGTTAACAAAAGATTGTGTGGTTTTTTTAGAGTTGTAGAAAAGTTGCACTCTTTTCCATTTTAGAAAATATTCCATTTCAACGTTAACCAATAATCTAAAATTGGTAGATTCGTTTTTCACCACTCATAGTAGGAGTTGCTTGTGAAACATCTTATATTCTTTTCATTCCTACTTTGCAGTTGTATAGTTAATCCCAACAAATTCGATGTGTAAAGGCGTCTATATGTGCATGTAGTTATGCCTTTTTGCTAATACAAAAGAACCTTTATTATTCGTTATATTCTGGTTAGTGGCCACCTTACAACATTATAGTGAAAGATAAATTGTTTGTTTAGTTATAAAAATATGAACTTATGCGATTTGACTATTTTTGGTGGTTTATTAACATTGAAATCACATAAAATACCATAGAAATTATCCCATCTAACTTGTTTTAATTGATATTTTAGGAGATTTTGTTTCCAAATTATATAATTTTCTCAGTCTTCAATGCAAAAATAAATATATTTCTATTTGATATAATTATTTGTATTTTGTAGATTGATTTACTATCATTAAATTGTATTTAAATGGGGATAACAAAATAATATTTTAATTTAGAAAATGAATATGTGAAATAGATTCTTAAATTCATCTAAATTAAAATATTAGAAATAATATTTTGGGGTTATTAAGAGATGGATTTTTAAAGATTTTGAAAATTTAATTAATCAATCATTATTGGGTAATGAATTTAAAATGTTTAGTACATTTTGTGTTATTGGTGTGATGATTTTTCAATTCCAATAAGTTGAGTGTTTAAAATCATGCAGTTCTATCAAACTTTTGTGTTATTGGTGTGATGATTCTTTGTAGATTTTCTTAGAGCCACAACTTTCAAAATCTCATAGTATCTTTAGGATTTTAACAAGGGTTGCCTGCGTAAACCACCCCGTACTATGTCAACTCTTGCTGAGACCCCCTGTACTATTTTGTTCTTTGATAAACATCACGAACTAATAAGATGAATCATTTTACTACACAAACTTTATTTTGTCTCGTCGTATAACCATCTTAAATCGAACCGGTGCTAAACCAGAAAATTAGCGTTTTAAAATCACGTTTTGATATTAATTAATTTGTTAAAAAAAAAATTAAAAACACGGTAAATCAAACACGATACTAGTGAGAAGTTAGTGTTTTTTTAATTTGATTTACCGTGTTTTTAATTATTTCAAAATGCTAATTTTCTGGTTTAGCACCGGTTCGATTTAAGGTGATTATACGACGAGACAAAATAAAGTTTGTGTAGTAAAATGATTCATCTTATTAGTTCGTGATGTTTATCAAAGAACAAAATAGTACAGGGGGTCTCAGCAAGAGTTGACATAGTACGGGGTGGTTTACGCAGGCAACCCTTTTAACAATCATAACTTCAACAATTTCAAAGTTCACCTACACCAAAACATCTCAAAATAAAAAAGATTCAAAATCAAAACCATCATTCTTTATCCAATATCAATACAAAATCATTTGTCCAATGTTCTTGAAATAATTTGTTTAATGTCCGAACTATTTATTCCTTAATATACTCAATGGAGAAAATGATAAAAGATCAATAAAAAAATTATATGTGTGCTTTATTTTTATATATAAATAATCATACATTATTTAAATATATACTGTATAGAAAAATATAAGATAAATCAAATCATATATTTACTTTTAAAAAAAAAAAACTTAAAATTTTTTCTTTGAAATCCGTAAGTATTCATGAAACTCCTTGTGATCGATTTTATAGCTCACAATAATCCCTTAGTATTTCAGTTTGATGATACCGTGTATTTTATTTAGGATTTTGTAAGTGTGATAGGTTTATCAAATTACAAAAGGTATAAAACAATTTATATGGATAAATAACCAAAAAAACTGAAGATAATAATTGCATTTGGCTTATAATATTATCCACATGAACACATTACAAATAACAAAGAAAAAAGAATTCATGATTCTCTCAATCTCTCATATGTCATCACCATTTCTTTTTTTTTTTTTTTTTATTCCTATCCATAAATGATCATTATTGAGAGATCCTCCATCACTTTCAATAATTATAAGTTTTTTTTTTCCACATTTTAATTAATTATTTATTGTTTCTGAGTTTTGATGAATGAAGAAGGTCAATGGCAATGGAAGACACTGAGATCGCATTTGGGCGATATAACCTGTAGAAGCAACCTCGCCGTGTGCTCTTGCCGCACCACCGCATCTTCTTTCTCCACTAGTACCGCCCCGACGATTCTCTCGTAACCTCCTCCACCGCCGTTAGCAATGTAATCAACCAGCGCCGCTTGTACTGGTCCCATACTAGGGTTATACGCAGCCGACTCCATGTACCATCCTCTGTACACTTTCCCCTCGCAATCCACCAACGAAACTCCCGACGGACACGAACTGTACGGCGCGTAGGATCTATTCGCCGCCGCTAACGCTACACGCTTCAAATCGGAGTTCGAATCGGTGGTTCCGTTGAGATCTGAGATGGTGAGACGGTTATCGTGATGGTCGAGAATGAGAGGAAGATCCTTCCCGAGAAGATCTTCGGGACCGAATCTGTGAGGTAAGATGCTTCCGAGGCGTACGAATCCGTCGGGATCCGCGGAATCGGAGCAGGAATTGGAAGGATCGGTGATTCGGATTCGAATCTCGGTAGCGTCGCGGATTTCTTGGAGGAATTGACGGCAATGGCCACAAGGAGCGGCGGAGACGGCGACGAAACGGAGGTGACGTTCGTCGTTGAGAGTGAGATTGGTGATGAGGAATTGCTCGGCGTGGATTGAGTGGTGGAGAGGGAGACCTGGGAATTCCACATTGACGCCGAAGAAGATCCGACCCGAGGATCCTAGTCCGATGGCTCCCACGTTGAATTTCGAGATCGGAGTACGAGCGAAGGATTGGGCTGGTTTGACAAGTGATGGGAGGAGCTCCACGACGGAGATGCCGAGCTTTTTGGCGGCGGATTCTGCTTCTTCCGGTCGGGTAACAAAGCTTGGCTTATCCATTACGTGTGTGTATGGGTTACGGGTTAACCCGGTTCGGGTTGCGTAAATGGGTCGGGTTTAAGAGATTTGAGGTGGGAGAGATCCGGGAAATGTGGTGGGATATATGATCGAGAAAAACAAAGTATTTATAGAGATCACACCAAGTGCGAAACTCACATACGCAAATGAGCTGTTCGGTTTTGTCTTTGGTTTAGGATTGGATAGGATTTTGTAATTTGGTTTCGTTTTGAGGTAAAAATTTTACTCTATTATTTAGTTTGGAACGCTTTAATTCGAAAATGGTAGAAAAAATTCAGAAATCCAGTTTTGTTTTCTGTTCAATTAGATGATTTCGAGTCGGAAACTCAGGGAACATTGGATCTAAATCAAATTTGTATGTGGTTTCGGTTTGACTAAACCGAGTGGTATATTCATGGGCAAACTGCAATAATAGGTTATTATTGTAGCATAATGTTAAAATCGTGGTCTAATTAGATTAAATTTCTTTTTTAAAATATAGTCAACATCTAGTTTCTAAGTTAAACTGGTATATTATGTGAGTAGGAACTTGCGTAGTAGGTTCCGACCACGTTACAAAAATACAACAATCTCTGAATGATGTTATTTTATGATTAGGTATGAATTGAGCTAGCGAAAGACAGTCTACGTTTTTAAGAAAACATCCCATTTCCATTAATATGAATCAAGTTGCAATCTAAATTTGAAAGCTTAATTTTGCCTATCCATCTGCAGCTTATTTATTTGTGCTTAAAGCCCATTGGATCTTTGGATTTGTAAGCCTATGTCTCCATTTACATACAAACTAGGGGTGGGCATTCGGGTACCCGTTCGGGTTCGGATCGGGTTCGGTTCGGGT
>OVAF01001367.1:0-20314 GCA_900406245.1 Odontarrhena argentea | reverse complement strand
TTGATTACTAAATTTATGAAATCAAAATTATAAACGCAAAAAAAATGAAAAAAAAAATAGAGAGAATTTGGGTTTTATAACACACGTTGATGTGTTATTGTCAATTAACCTAAATATATAATCAAGAAATCTCTTTCAAAAAAAAAAAACCTAAATATATAATACCTTGTCTTGTGGGACAATAGTTGTGTTTTTGAATTTTATTATAATTATTTATAAGTAATACTAATAATTAAGAGACGTGAAGAAGTGGTTGGGAGAAAAATAAAATAAAAATTTAGTGAATGAAAGAGAATGGGAGCATAATGATGTATAAATGTTGGCCTCTCCATCATTTACATTTTCACACGAGTGTCCTGTCTCTATGAAATTGCAATAATAATTATCTATTATAAATATATTACTATTATTATCATCATTTTCGATTTCTTTAAAGAGGAAAATGACACATACACATCAATGAACGGTTTAGGTTTTTGCTCTCTAGTTTGTCTTCAAATGAGAACTACTAGTTTCTTTACATTGCAAGTTCCCAACAGTACTATTTCGTCGGTTGGTACTAATAAATTCATTTTCGAAAATTTATTTTTGTTTTGAATATAGCATTCAATCTTGGTTATTTAATGGTTAGGTATGAAAGAAAGTTAATTATAATCCACATTAGCCGGGTAAGACTATATAGAAGTGCTATTAATTATTCCAATTTATATATATATATATATATATATGTACTTTGAACTGAATTTAATCCAGTTTTGTTGGCTAAATAATCCAGTTTAGTGATAATCTAGTGATAGTTGTTAGAGAAAACACAATCTATAAACCCAAAAACAGTCATTGTCTTTTATTAGTATCTAGATTAAATTTTAGGATTTTCAGTTATTTATTATATATAACTAATGATAAATTCTTAAAAATTTGGCATTAAATTTTTATAGATTTTTTTAAAATTGTAAGTATGATAGATTCTTTAAAAAATTGGCATTAAATTTTAGACAAAGCTTTATATTCTCTTTTAAATCTTTTTTTTTTTTGTTTGTTTCTTAGATCAGTATAAAATTCTAATTTAAGATAAACATTAGTAAGTGCCAAGTGGGTTATGAATGTAAAAACTGAAAAAAAAGTGTAAAAAGACAAAAGACACAAATATGCAAAAGGTAAAATATTACCGTAAAAGTCAAACTAGTCCTTCTCGAACCTAGACAACATCATTTAGCTCTGTTTTATTTTTACTTTTAAATTGTTGTTGGAAAATAAATGAGTTACTGTCTGAAAGATTTTGACTTTAAGTTTTGTCTCCTGAACCGCATGCATAATCACACTTTTACCAAACTTCATCATCTTTAGTATTTTTTTTTCTTGGCCAACAACTTCAACTTCTGTGTTCGAATATTCCTCATAATAAATCTCTCTTTAAACATATTAAAGATTAAAGTTCGTATCATAAATATGTTTGTGTTGCTACCGACAAGATCTCATTTAATTCTATTGGTTGTAATATTTTATCTCTGATTATTTGGTTGATGTCACTAGTTTTGTTTCTAAGGATGGTTTTAGTTTGTTTAGTCATTTAGTGCGTACTTGCTTACTCATCAGAGTGTGACTAAACCGGTTAGACCGGTGACCTAATTAATTTTGGTATGTGTTTGGTTAAAATGAACAGGAGGAACATGAGAAGATTAGAGCAATGAAGAGTGATTCTGAGAGTCTTGAATGGAGTGATTACAAGTCAATGCCATTCACACAATGTGTAAGTTGTACTTGTCTTAATCTTGCTAATCATTTCTCATCAATCTCTAACAAGTGTATGTTGATTCAGGTGATTAATGAGACTCTGCGAGTAGCTAATATCATCGGTGGTATTTTCAGACGGACAATGACTGATGTCGAGATCAAAGGTAGAAGCTAACAATGAGTAAATCCGTATTGAAATCTGGATAAAGTATTTACGTTTTGAAAATTCGGAAATACAGGTTACAAGATTCCGAAAGGGTGGAAGGTTTTCTCATCATTTAGAGCGGTTCATCTAGACCCGAACCACTTCAAAGACGCTCGCACTTTCAACCCTTGGAGATGGCAGGTTTGTTTGTTAACCTCTTTCACTTTTTTTTATCTTTGCGTTCTTGGTTTTAAGTTATTGTATGTTGCACTTTTGTGGAACAGTCTGTAACAACAAGCCCTTCTAATGTGTTCATGCCGTTTGGCGGAGGGCCACGGTTATGTCCCGGCTATGAGCTGGCTAGAGTTGCAATTTCTGTTTTCCTTCACCGCCTAGTGACGGGCTTCAGGTACTACCCCTCGCATACTAGTCTTTTCTCATTCAAAGGCTAAAAGCTAATTTAGTTTTGTTACTTTGTGAGCAGTTGGGTTCCTGCAGAGCAAGATAAGCTGATTTTCTTTCCAACCACAAGAATGCAGAAACGATATCCGATCATCGTGAAGCGCCGTGATGCTGGGTTATCCACCCCTTGAAGAAGAAGAAGACATCAGCAGATTTTATTTATACAACAACAGCATTATTCAGAATTAACTTCTTCTTTTTGCTCTGGACAATAAATCTTATCGAATACTCAATAAAACTCTTAGCTTCTGTATATATAAGAAACTTTTGCTTACCTTATGTTTACATAAACCTCTTCTGCGTCAATGGTTCCAGTATAAGTAGCTTGGTTTACTTTTTCCTTGTCTTTTCAGTTCCAAGGAACAGTTTGCAGAAGATGCTCAGTAAAGAGTTTGGTTTCAAACCCCGGTTCAGTGCTATTAAGTAGTACCGTTGCTTCATTTAACAGACAAAAACTTACAAGTGGAGAGTTAGAAAATCTAGTACAACTAGATTCAAACTAAGCGAGTCCAGGAAATGGAAATTACGTCTAAGTGTTACAGTGATTACATCAAACTATTTTCTTGAGACTTAAGTGCCGATTCCACGATCTTGACTTTTTTGGAGTTATCGCTGTTCATCAAGGATAGTTTTGCGAGTGTGGACTGAAGCTGGGACATTTCTGTATCTTGAATGTAGTTTTTCTTCGAATATTGATTTCTCTGAGTACTCCCGAAGACAGTTTTCTTAGGAGATTTTTGAGCGGATTTCCTCACTCTCGCTTTCAGTGTGTCAATCGATGATTGGAGCGCATCCACTTCAACTCCCGTGAATTGATCTGCAATTTGACATTTGAAAAGTTGACGAGATGGGGTTTCGGTATTATCTCTCAAGGATAAAATTTATGGGAAATGTTTAATTACCGAGCTCCGACTTAAAATCACGTTCTGCTTTCGTCAGTGGTTTCTTGTGTGTCCCAGGCAAGCTACGGAGATGTTGCAAGCGTTGCTCGAGAGAATCATGTCTTTGAATTGCTTTGTCAATCCTTTTCTCCAACACAGACTGGTTCTTTTCAACTTTTGACATTTTCTGATTCGCCTCAGTTAGTCGTTGGTGTTGGTCATCGATTATTCTCTTCAGGTTAGGAGCATGATGCTGGAGCTCAAAGAAGACCTGAAAAAAACACGAGATCTCATCATTAATAATGAGAAAAGGGAGTAGAAAACACAGTGGCGCTTTTGTGTTGGATTTATACGACTTCTTACTCACCTTGTGTGCGTATTCTACGTAGTTTTCATGGAAAAGCTTAACATACTGATGCAGCATTGATCGGCCTTCTACAGAATTGGCTGGAGTTGAACGCTGGTTGGGTAAAGACTGGGGAGCAATTCTCATCTTGGGACCTGCAAGGAGCTCCTTGCTTATGATGCACGAGGGATCTTGCTCTTTCTTCTCTTCTTCACTGGAGGAAACTGTCTTATCTGTATCGACATGAATAGGAAGCAAAAGATCCCAAGTTTTCATCTCTGCTACAATGCATTCTCCTGACGATAAGACTGCAATGATCCATGCATACCCAAAGGAATCTGACAGAGGTACAAAGCCCAACAGAGAAGATACTGTAGATTCATCTTGGCATGTACTTAGCACGGTATGAACAGATGGCGTTTTGAGAGCTTNACGGTATGAACAGATGGCGTTTTGAGAGCTTCATCTTTTCCCGTGGCCTGACTTGTGAAGGGAAGAGAGTGTAAGACAGTTGAATCAACGCCACCGTCATGGAGGGAGTATATACGTTCAGGTAAAAGGGAGTCAGCGAACAAGGTAACATGAAAACCACCTCCACGCTTATTGGGTAGAGCCAAATCAACCATTGCCAGTCTTAACAGCGGTGGTGGATGCCCTAACCAGACAGTGTGATCGAGGGGAAAGTTTGAAGTTGCAACTGGAAGCTCACCTACGTTTGACTCACAAATCATTGCAACTCCTTGAAGTTTGTTGTGAGAGTTCATGCGAAGACGTGATGAGCTACCAGAGATCCAAACTGGCTGGATTTCATCGACCAGAGCGTCAACCTGTAATTGTCCACCACTCCAGGCAGTAACCAGAATCGAATCTTTGCTGACAAGATTATATAAAAGACTCACTGCCCGGCCTTTGCATTCTGCCTCCCGAACAGCAAAATCTTCATCTCCTTCACCACTCGATGCTTTATATAAAGGGCCCTGTATACAAGGAAAACAAGGGATCAGCACACCAAGGCAAGCAGCAGACGCACAAAGAACACTTAAGAAGGTGCCCACTATTTTTGTCCCATCAGTGCTTCGGATCAACGCAAGAAGTGTATGAATCTATGATGAGGGGCACTAGCTAATAAACTACAAAACTTACAACATTACTGAATCAACAAAAAATCTATGGTGAGGAGCACTTCAAAAATATCCCATAACGAACCCAAAAGAGAGGAGGAATCCTTACCTGTAAAGCCAATGATGCGTCAAGCAAAGCATAAGGATGAGCTTTCACTACCAATATATTTTCACTTCTAGTTCCTTGTTCAGTCAAATCTGGAAATACGGCTTCCAACCAGTCAATTGCCAGACTGGAATTACTAATTGCTGTCGAATTGGATGACTTAACCCCAAACATATCAGCATCATTGTAAATCTCCATTATAGATTCCCATTTGTAAACACTGTTGCAATATACATCCAAAGCAATCTCAGTCGACATCCAGGACCAACAAGACAACACAAAGCACTAAAACATCTTCCACGATTTATTAGGTTTGACATGGGGGAGGATAATTAGAAGAAGCAATGCACTTGAATACAAGGCGTCAGAGTCAATAAACTACTCGATAAATGTAGTATTGATTTCCATTGAACTGCAATAGATTCAAATATACGCTCTCTAGATCATTAAAGCAATATGCTTACCTTCCAAATGGCACAACTGGGCACAGGATATAAATTGAACCATCAGTGAACAATATAAAGACCTGCACAATTTAAGAATTTGGTTAAGACCTATACATGTAATCCTAAGGCTCTTATTGACAGGAAATCTTAAACAAATGAGTGAAATTTTCGTGTCAAACAAGTGGAACAACAATATGTACTGGACTTACAGTAAATCTATCCCACAAATGATCTCCTCCAAAACTGAAATCAGCAGGATAAATTGATGAAGCTGTTCTCGATCTTCCTGGTTCAACAGGCTGTAGATAGTATTCCTGCTCTGGTAGCTCAGCATCTGAAGACAAATCGAAAAGTCTACCAAAAAAAAAAAAAATTGTAGCAGCGTCTCAACGAAAATACTCTATGATAAACCAAAAAGCTCTTAAATCAGCATTAAGTGGAATGATCATACACCTTCTAAGATACACTGAGTTAGACAGTAACGTAGTATANACGAAAATACTCTATGATAAACCAAAAAGCTCTTAAATCAGCATTAAGTGGAATGATCTATACACCTTCTAAGATACACTGAGTTAGACAGTAACGTAGTATGAAATTGCAAGCCAAAAAAAGAATATATGGTGCTACATCTACAGTCTTTGTTCTTAGATGTATTCTAGAATTTCTCTAACATCTTTCCCAAATGATATTATGCACCTTAATTTTTAACCCATAATATTGTTACCTGAAAACTGCGTCAGAGGATAGAACTCCCAAATGGGTGTCACTATCAGGGTGCCACGATGCTTGTAGTAAGTGTATGGCACTGTCACCGCTAGAATAAATTTCTGAACCAACAGAAACTACCCTGCAACCCATAGACAATGCAAGTGGTAACATATTAGCAGACAGCCATCAAATTAACGTAGCATCATACTCAAGATAATTATGATTAGAGATGCATCTTATCAGGCCAACATCTATCCCTACCTGCAAATAACAGTGTCTTCTATCACCGAAGCACGTCCAAATAGGTACATAACACATATCCCACCTGAACCGGCAAGAAGTACAGCTGATCCAGAGTGATTGATGGAGATTTTGTTAACAGCAAATGTCAGCTGGGAATCTGGTTGCATCACCTATGATATCATTTTCATTAAAACTTCGTCAAACACGAAACTAGCACAAACCTTCTATGGATATTCACCTATATATTTCAGTCCCCCAAGCTCTTCATTGCAGATACCATAACAACAGACACTTTCACACAATGATACAGTCTCTCTAACGAGACATATCAATCACATTTTATGATTAAAAGGTTAATACGATTTGCATAATGAATCACTATAATCCTTTTATGCAGGAACCACCTCTTAAGTTTTTTGACACTAATGCATCGCAAGTAGAGCAAAATCTTCCTATCATCTATCATTACTTAATCACTTTAGGCTATCAAACCATACTCGAACTCTTCCTAAACCTAATTTCTCAAAGCCAGTAAGAATCACACTAACAAAATTCGCCTCCACTATTCCAAAAAATCTTTATCTAAATACTCAATTTTTCCGAATCAATGATGAACAGAGACCTACAAACGCAAAGAGAGACTAAAGACCTTGGAAGGAACAGCGGCGAGGACGGAGGTTGGTTCAGGCTCCCCCAAGCGAAGAGACAATCGATGAAGAAGATATCGTTTGGAATCCCAGTAGTATAACCTCGAGTCTCCGTCCCAAGCCATGAAGTTCTTCGGGAAACGCTGCGACACGGCGGAATCATTCTGCGATGAGGGATTAGAATCGAAAACTGGATGGCTCTGGAGAGGCACCCACCGAGTAGCCTCTTTTGGCGTCGGAGATCGCCGTGAATCCGGCGTATCCTCTGGCTCATCGAAGTTGAATCTCATTATCTCTCTCTGTAATCTGAGTTCGTCGGCCGGAGATGGAGAAGAGCGGGAAGGGAAGGGAAGAGAGAGTCGGAAGGAGATACTGATACAGTTGAAACGACGTTGTGTGACTTCTTAACTCAAGGCCTGGGATGGGCTTTTTTACTCGGCCCATTTCGTTTTATTTGAAATAAACTAAAAAAATAAAAACTGAAATGGAGGACTCGTTTTAAATAATATAAAATTTTCATCTGAAACCTAAATCGTCGTCGCCGTGGTCTTCTCCGCTTCCACCGTCGTGATCTCCTGCTTCTCTTTAGGTAAGTTTAGATCTGTAGATTTCTTAGTCTCTCCTATCTCTAAACTCGTCATTGTGGAGAAATTTGTGTAGATCTGTTTTGGTTGAAGCAGAGAATCAATGTAGAGTCAGAATTTGTAAATTTACAGCTCAGGATTGTGTTATCTTACTCGTTTCGCATTGAATGTATCATTTTTTTTCCTTTTTCACAAAACCTGTTATGGTTTCGATGTAATTGTTCATTTTTGTTATGCTTTTCTGATGTCTGTGGTCAATATATGTTTTGGAGGAATGAATTACGTATTTGGTTGCAGGTTATCTATAGCTTAGATTGAAATTTGAGGGAAGGAAATGGAGAATTTGGATCATGTGAAAATTGTTGTGGAAGATTTGAGAATTCTTGCGGAGCAGTGGTCGCAACAAGGGATTGAGTATCTTCAGAAGATACCACCGGGTCAGCTGTATGCCGCTATCGGTGTTCTGTTGTTGTCAACCATTCTGCTCTTCTTTACATGTAAGTTGTAGACACCTCATTCTCCGGTCTCTTGATCTTTTTTGGATAGCAATAGAATTGTTTCGGCCTTTGTTTTCAAATTTATATAAGATCTCCTCCTGGAGGTATCTTGTTTGGTATTGATAAGAATATTTAGCCTGTTCTTTAGTTTTTCTTCTGCCTGCTTTTGTTCACTATTGAGGTTGTTAGTATTCTCAATATACCATTATAGACCTGTGATTTAGCCAGCGTATCAGCTTGTTAGGTCTAAGTTTGTTTGTGTAGTGGATGTAGAACTGTTGTTGCAATTTCTGTGTCCTATGCAGTATTCATAAATAACTTTTTTTTGTTTTTAAACTTGTTTGTGCTGGTTTTTCCAGTTCGCTTAGTCAGACGTACCAAATCCAACACTGTACTCCTTTCCGGGCTGAGTGGTAGTGGGAAGACTGTGCTCTTCCATCAAGTGAGTATTTTTTCTTGACGTTCCTTTCTTCATATGGAAATAATTTAAGACTTTTCTTCGAATGTAGCCTTATTTTTGTTTTGTGTAACTATTGTTTGAGTCAGCATGAGTGACTTGGTTTTTATTGGTCAGTTATAACATGATAATTGTTTGATTGACAGCTTCGGGATGGATCTTCACATCAGGGCACTGTAACATCAATGGAACCAAATGAAGGCACTTTCGTTTTTCACACTGAAAACACTAAGGTTAAGATGCTTTACTTTTCCCTGTTCTTCTAAAAACTCATGCAGTTGATTGTGATGGTTGGACTAACATATTACCATACCACGTCCCATGTTTTTTTCTACGCGACAGAAGGGAAAAATCAATCCTGTTCATCTTGTTGATGTTCCTGGGCACTCTCGGCTTCGACCCAAGCTGGAAGAATTCTTACCCCAAGCAGCTGCCATTGTGTTTGTTGTGGATGCCTTGGAGTTCCTCCCAACCTGTCGTGCAGCTTCAGAGTAATTTCAAACTCTCTCTCTCTCTCTCTCTCTCTGTGTCTAACTTACACACATGNCCTCCCAACCTGTCGTGCAGCTTCAGAGTAATTTCAAACTCTCTCTCTCTCTCTCTCTGTCTAACTTACACACATGCANGTGTCTAACTTACACACATGCACACACACACACTCGAATATTGACATATTTGCATCTATTAAAAGCACATCCTAAACATGAGGCATGGCCATAATTTTGTATGATTTACAGATACCTATATGACATTTTGACCAATGGAAATGTTGTCAAGAAAAAAATTCCAGTCCTCCTTTGCTGTAACAAGACAGATAAAATCACTGCACACACCAAGGAGTTCATCAGAAAGCAGATGGAGAAAGAAATGTAAGATCTTCAGTCTCAAAGACTTTCAATTTTTGTTGACAATATTTGCCTCTCTTTCCCTCGTAAAGCCAATGGTCATTTGGTAATGACGTTTCAATTCGCAGTGAGAAACTGAGGGCTTCAAGGAGTGCAGTATCTGCAGCTGATATTGCCAATGACTTCACCATTGGAATTGAAGGAGAAGTGTTCTCCTTCTCGCATTGCCTTAACAAAGTCACAGTAGCTGAAGCATCTGGACTCACTGGAGAAACCGATCAAATCCAAGACTTCATTCGAGAATACATCAAGCCCTGAGCACAAATGTACATCCACTAGATGGAATATGTTGCACTGGTCTGTGACTTTCATTTGAGTTTAGAGATCTTTTGTACATTTGTTCTTGTCAGAGATACTTCGGGTTTTCGGGTGTTCAAATCTCAGTAGCTGCCTTTTTCGAGTTAGATAATTGTTTCAAATCAGAATGCTCAATGCAAACATNGGGTGTTCAAATCTCAGTAGCTGCCTTTTTCGAGTTAGATAATTGTTTCAAATCAGAATGCTCAATGCAAAGTGTAAAATGACTTATCTATTTCATTTCTTCCCAAAGCTTGAAACTGTCTTGACAAAAATTCGGTTTATAACTTTATACCACATTAAACCGGTACATTTAGTTATTACAGTGCCACGTGATTATCACGTGATGTCTTAATTCTACACTATAAAGCTGAGATAAAGAAAGAAGTCTGTTATGGCCGGATCCGCCACTTCCAATTTCCGGTGGAAATCACCACCACAACCTCCGCCGCAACAACAAGCCATTTCTGATTCGGATTCAGATTCCGGATCCGATTCAGAAAACAATCAGCACCGTCACAATGATCTCTCCAACTCCATCTTCAAAGCTTACCTCGAAAACCACTCATCTTCATCTCCTTCCGCAGCCGATCTCGCTAAGATCCAATCGTTTCTAGCTTCGTCTTCCTCCGGTGCAGTCTCGTGCTTAATCTGTCTCGAACGAATCAAACGCACCGACCCGACTTGGTCTTGTACTTCGTTATGCTTCGCTGTATTTCATCTTTTCTGTATCCAATCATGGGCTCGTCAATGCTTAGATCTACAAGCTGCTCGTGCGGTGACACGACCTTCGTCGAACTCGACTGAACCGGATCCGGTTTGGAATTGTCCGAAATGTAGATCGTCGTATCAGAAATCGGAGATTCCGAGAAAGTATCTTTGTTACTGCGGTAAGGAGGAGGATCCTCCTGCGGACAATCCATGGATTTTGCCTCATTCTTGTGGTGAGGTTTGTGAGAGACCATTGAGTAATAATTGTGGTCATTGTTGTTTGCTTTTGTGTCATCCTGGACCTTGTGCTTCTTGTCCTAAGCTTGTGAAAGCGAAATGTTTCTGTGGTGGTGTTGAAGATGTTCGGAGATGTGGGCATAAGTTATTCTCTTGTGGTGACGTTTGTGAGAGAGCGTTGGATTGTGATGTTCATGAATGTAGAGAGATTTGTCATGATGGTGAGTGTCCGCCCTGTAGGGAGCGTGCGGTTTATAAGTGTTGTTGTGGTAAGGTTAAGGAGGAGAAGGATTGTTGTGAGAGAGTGTTTAGGTGTGAGGCTTCTTGTGAGAATATGCTTAATTGTGGGAAGCATGTTTGTGAGAGAGGTTGTCATTCGGGAGAATGTGGGTTGTGTCCATATCAGGGGAAGAGGAGTTGTCCTTGTGGGAAGAAATTTTACCAAGGATTGTCTTGTGATGTTGCGGCGCCTTTGTGTGGTGGCACATGTGATAAAGTTCTTGGTTGTGGATACCATCGGTGTCCGGAGAGGTGCCATCGTGGTCCGTGTCTGGAGACTTGTAGGATTGTGGTTACTAAGTCTTGCAGATGTGGAGGGTCGAAAAAACAGGTGAAAGAGAATTTTTTTTGGTTTGTGCTTTATGTCTTGGAAGTTGTGGATAGCATCAAGGTTTTTTGTCAAATCAAGTGTTGATGGAGAGATTTTGGGAAATTTATTTAGAGTAGGTTCCTTGCCATCAAGATTTGGCGTGTGAGAGGAGATGCCAGAGAATGAGAGATTGTGCTCGTCATGCATGTAGACGTCGTTGTTGTGATGGTGAATGTCCGCCATGCTCAGAGGTATGATGTGTCATTCATTATTGTGTCAAATTCATTGTTCAGAGTTCAGACTGGGGTTCTAAATTTTTTTTTTAACTTTTCAGATATGCGGAAGAAAGCTCCGTTGCAGGAATCATAAATGCCAGTCTCCTTGTCACCAGTACGTTCTTTGTTAGCTTGTTTTGGACTTCTGTCTGGTTTCTAATTTTAGTCTAATGTTATGACTAATTAACCATTTTGTATTGTAAGATATCAACTCATACTTCTGTCTGGTTGAATGACATTACCTGTTGATGTGTTCATTGCAGAGGTCCATGTGCTCCTTGTCCGATAATGGTAGCAATATCCTGTGCTTGTGGGGCAACACAGATCGAGGTAAAAAATAGGATTTGAAGGTGAATATGCCTTGTTTTTTTCAAATCGTGATATGTAGTCTTATTACTTTCTGCTGTTATTGTGGATCTATATATAGTGGACGTGGGAGGTGTTGCGTACTCCTAACAATCAAGAGTTTAAGCTTAATTTACTAAAAAATCCGCACATAAAATTCTTGTTCGGCCTAGGCTTGCCAACCATATTTGATGACTTCCTGCCCATTGTTATAGATAATTTCTTGGCTTCTTAACGTTGATTGTTCTCCTAGTGTCTGTATCCTTCAATAGCAAACTGTTTCTGTGTGTTAAACCTGTGTTAACGTTGCAGTTGGGTGTTTTGTGTGGTTCAGGTACCCTGTGGCACTGAAACAAATCAGAAACCCCCCAGATGCCGTAAATTTTGTAACATAACTCAATTGTGCAGGCATGGGCAAAACCGAAAGGTAGCAGAAGTATTAGAACATGACTTATAATTTTACTTTTGAGGCTGATTCAATGTTTGATTTATGTGGAAATTATGTCATGTTTTATGCAGCCACATAAATGCCATTATGGTGCTTGTCCGCCATGTCGACTCCCTTGTGATGAAGAATACCCATGTGGGCACAACTGTAAACTAAGGTCTCATGCTGGTTTCTTTCTCATCCATTTTTCTTTCCTACTTTCTGATCTTTACCCTTACAAAGTTGGTTTTTGTGTGCTTCTTATGACATAGGTGTCATGGACCTAGACCTCCACCCAACCGCGAATTTATGATTAAACCAACGAAGAAGATGTTAAATATTCATCTCGAATCTACACCAGGTACCCCTTGCCCTCGCTGTCCAGAGCTTGTCTGGAGGCCTTGTGTAGGCAATCACCTGGCTGCAGAGAGAATGGTGAGTTTCAGTTCTCTTTTATATTGGTCAGTTTGGATGCATGTCCAGTACCTAACTTGTTAACTGCCATTTGTGGAATTTGTGATCTTCTTTTGTAGTTTTTTTTTTTCCAATATCTGATATGTTGTTTTCTTTTTTTGGTGAATTTTAGATGGTTTGCTCTGACAGGACTCAATTTGCATGCGATAATTTATGTGGAAACCCTCTTCCATGTGGGAACCATTACTGTTCGTTTACCTGTCATGCCCTGGATATAAGAAGTTCATCACTGGATAAAAGAAGCGAGTCCTGTGAAAAGTGTGATCTCCGCTGTCAAAAGGTACTTCTTTTATATGTATACCTAATCACTTACTTGATCACTTTTCCTTTGTGCTACGGGGCCTGATAGAACTTGATAATCAGTTGTCACATAACTTAAGCTTATATTTGTCAAATGTTATCGGTTCAAGATAAGAGTTGAAACTCATGTTTCCGATATCTTTTACATTTCTTATCCCATGAAGCAATTAGAAGGTCTTACGGACTCAGTTAATCTCAGAGGAAAGACTTCCTAATCTTTCATATTAATGTACAGGAGAGAACACCGCATTGCCAGCATCCCTGTCCTAGACGATGTCATCCTGGAGATTGTCCACCTTGCAAAACTCTAGTAAAGAGATCGTGTCACTGTGGTGCTATGGTGCATGCATTCGAGTGCATTTACTACAATACATTGTCTGAGAAGGACCAAATGAAGGCCCGCTCATGCCGTGGACCTTGTCATAGGTAACTAAAACGCTAGTAGTGATAGTTTCACTGTTCGTTGTTCACTTACTCCTAAGGTTTTTTTTTTTTTAATTTAGAAAACCATGTAGTTTTGAAACTGGATGATACTGCTTTTACAGGAAACTGCCAAACTGTACGCATTTGTGTCCGGAGATATGTCATCCTGGGCAGTGTCCTCCCCCAGAAAAGTGTGGCAAAAAGGTAATATTTCCAAGACTCCATTACATAATCACGTTGCGAAGATTTCCTTCTCATAGTTTATATGCATTTGGGGTGTTGTATCTGTATTTGGGTTGTTTACTTAGTCTCAATTTTCAATGAAATTCAAGGTTTTTGTTCGTTGCAAGTGTCTAACCTTGAAGAAAGAATGGTTATGCCAAGATGTTCAAGCAGCCCATAGGGCCGCCGGTTCTGATCCTAAAGATGTACCAAAAAATCAGTTCGGTGTTGGCCTTCTCCCATGCGATTCCACCTGTAAGAGCAAAATACAAAAGGCTGAATCAGTATTACAACAGCGTAATGTCAAAGAGACTGAGGTAAACAGAAACAATAAATAGTACTCAGAATTAATCTCACACACGGAGCAGCTTTCACTAAACAAAACTTCTGAACCAAACATCTTAGGAGAAGGAGGAGCCTAGCATAAAAAATGCAACAAAACGAAGGAAGAGGCGTGAACGTGGTCAGGACATCAAAGAGACCTCAAAGCTGCAGGTAAGTTCTATCCTTCTCCATAATCTGAGAAGAGACATGTTTCATATGTCTTATGTTTCTTCTTTCAACCTGTTTTTTGGTTTCTCCGTATCTGCAGAAACTTGCTGCGGCCACGAGGAAGGTACTGATGTTGGTGATGTTTATGGCTGCTCTAGCCGCTGTTTCTTACTACGGCTACAAGGGACTTTTGTGGCTTTCCGATTGGATGAATGAAGTTGAAGAACAAAGACTAAAGTCTAAAAGATACCCACGAATCTAATCGTTCAAATGATAGTCACTGAAAACATTTCAAAAGAGATTTGAGGGATTGTAGTTTGGATTTATTGATCTGTTCTCTTGCTTTTAAAATTTTGATATACAACAAAGAAAATTGTACTGTTCTTCGTTTCTTCATGGTTTGTTTATCCCTTAATTTTTTTAGAAACCGTGACCAAATTTTTTTTTTTTTTAAGAAATAGTTACTGTATCTCTAAGAGGGAAGTATGAAGAAATTATATATATAGCCATATAGGGAACTTGTTCACCTACATTTTTTTTTGAACAGCTATTATATTAATTTAAACAGTAAACGGTGCATACAAATAGTTCAATAAATAAGGAGGGGGAACATTGAAAAAAACAGAAGAAGTAGAAAGTGAAATCGCCTTTTTGCTTAACACATCCGCTGCTTGGTTTCTCTCTCGGTTGATGTGACCCAAAGAACATAAAGGTAACTTGGCCATCCAATAACGAGCGTCCTGCAACAACGGTCCAATGTCTGAGTGATCTTTCCCATTGTTAATCAAGTTTGAAAGCTCTAGGTTGTCAGTTTCAAACCATATGTGCCGCCACCCATGCATCCAAACTTGTTGAAGAACATATAAGAAAGCAGTTGCCTCAGCTTGAAGTGAAGTAAGCGTTGGTCTCAATTTTGCTATGCCAGACATGATATGATGCCCAGTAGCGTCACGGATAATCCACCCTACACCAGTTATATCATAATTTTGATTAAGTGAGGCATCAAAATTGCAATTCCACCAACCAGGAGGTGGAGGCTCCCAATGTGGGCATCGGGATAAAGGAGGAGTAGAAGTGGGCTGTCGTTGTTGATCCATTTCATGCTTTGCCTCTAACCAATCCCAAACCTCTTGTGTACTTCTCGTAACGTCAACATCCGGATGAACGTTACGCTTTTGAAACAAAAACTCATTCCTCGATTTCCAAGTGTTCCATAAAATCCAGATTGGTAATAGTCTAACTTCCTCACAAAGATTCTCATCTTGAACAGTTGAAAGTAGTAAACGAATATTTTCCTCAATGTTAGCATCAGGAGTTAAAACGGCTGGGTTCACAAACCCGGAACAACGCCAGATTGCTTGGGCGTGCGGGCATGTAAAGAGAATATGATTGATTGTTTCATCATCCAATTGACACCTCTGGCAAATAGGATCCACGTGAATATGTCGATGAACTAATTCAACAGATGTTGGTAGCGCATGAGATAAAATCCTCCAGAGAAAGTATTGAAGTTTCGGAGGAATATGTAAATGCCACACAACTCTCTTTATCTCCAAATCACCATGAGGCGGTTCAATAGGATCCTCACTGGGATCAAAATGAGTCGCAAACCAGTAACCGGACTTAACAGTGTAGTTTGAGTCCTTGGAATATGGCCAGATATAAACATCCTCATTTGTAAATGTAGACCGCAGGAGTTTAGCCAATTGTGCATCTTGTGGAATAAATTGATTAAGCTTAGTTTCATCCCACTCACGTGTATTAGGCACCCAAAGTTGATCCACCGTCATTGCAGGATGAAGAATCGGACCATTTGCAGGCCTTGGAGGAGAAGATGGTAACCAATTATCAAGCCAAATACGTGTTGACTTTCCTGCGCCAATCTGTTTCCGAATACCGAGTTTCAGCAGGTCCTTGCCTGCTTGAATTGATCTCCAACCGTGAGATACATATTTACCACACTCCGACTCTAAGAACGTCGAGTTTCTATGGTATCTTCCTTTGTACAAGCGAGCCAATAGGCTGTTTGGGTTTTTCAAAATACGCCATGCTTGTTTTGCAAGCAAAGCCTTGTTGAAGATAGACAAATCCCGAAATCCTAGCCCACCTTCCCGCTTTGATAGAGCTAACCGCTTCCATGCAACCCATGGAATTTTCCTCTTCCCTTGATCTGTTCCCCACCAGAAGGCTGTTAAGGCGCTATTAATGTCATCACAGATCTTTTTCGGCACTAAGAAACAATTCATGGAATATATGGGCGTAGCCAAAGCAACCGATTTGATGAGTACCGCTTTACCTGCAGGAGATAACAGATGATTGTACCAATTATCTGTTTTGTTTTGGACACGAGTTGTGAGATAATTAAACACTTCAATCTTTTTGCGTCCTAGCTGTTCGGGGAGTCCTAAATATTTCCCTCCACCACCAACATTGTTGATACCCATAATCCTTTGTAAGCGCCTACGCCTTGACTCACGGACTCTAGAACCAAAAATCATAGAGGACTTTTGATAATTTACTTGTTGGCCAGACAAACGTTCATAATGCTGTAAGATATTTGCCATCCGATGACAATCATGACTTGTAGCTTTGCAAAAGAAAAGTGAATCGTCCGCAAAGAGCAAGTGTGATATTGATGGGCATTGTCGCGCAATTTTGATTCCCTGGAACTGTCGATTTATCTCAGCAGTAGTGAGCATCTGGCTAAGTACCTCAGCACACAAAAGAAATAGATAAGGCGAAAGAGGATCGCCCTGACGCAATCCTCTTGTCGGTGTAAAGGTATCAGAAAGAGACCCATTTACTAGCACAGAATACGTAACAGAAGTAATACAGGACATAATCCATGTTATCCAAATCTGGGAAAATCCCATTCTGCGCATAACCTCCTCCAAGAAACCCCATTCAACGCGATCATAAGCCTTGCTTATGTCTGTTTTAATACTAACAAAGTTCTCTGAGCAGTCTTTCTTGGATTTAAGAGCATGTAAAAGTTCGTGTGCCACGAGTATATTATTGTCTGAGATATTACGACCAGGAACAAACGCAGCTTGTGTTGGAGAGATGAGAGTGTCTATACAGGACTTTAGACGCAGAACCATCACCTTCGATATGATTTTATAACTCACTGTGCAAAGACTTATAGGTCGAAAATCCTTCATGAATCTTGGCTCCGAAAGTTTCGGTATTAAACATAGATTTGTATGGTTAATACCAGGTTCCATAACAGCTGTAGCAAAGAATCGTAGAACCATATCGCAGACATCATCCCCAATGACTGGCCAAAATTGCTGATAAAAAGCTGCGGTAAACCCATCAGCCCCAGGGGCTTTATCTGCACCAATAAGGAACACGGCGTGACTTGTTCACCTACATATTCTTGCATTACTACAAAAATTTGTATGAAAATTTGGAAATATAAAACAGAATACTCTCAGACACTAGGAGAACTCGGCCCAACTTACGCTTCTCTTAATTAAGCCCAAGAGAGCCCTAATAAATATAGCCTCGAGTCTTACGCACACCTTCCTGTTTCCACTTTCACTAACGCAACGAACACTCTCTCTTACTCATTCCGTACGCTTCAAGGTTTTGGAATCGCCATTGATTCCGATCTCGATCATACTTATGGACGATACTTCCCGTAATGCAGCTCGAGGCGGCGGCGACGCTGAGATTCCTTCTGATACCGTTGAAGACATTTTTAACGATTTCATCAGTCGTCGCTCCGCTTTGCTTAAAGCTCTAACCACTGGTAAAAAAACGGAACCCTAATTTTATCGAAATCGCTTGATTTCTTGATATTCACTTAGTCTTTCTTCTTATTGTGCTTGTGTTCACCAGATTCTGATTCGCTCTACTCACAATGCAAACCTGGTAAAATTAGCTAGCGAACTCTTGATACATTGTTCAATTTTTCGGATTGAGAATTCGATTTCGAAATTTCTTGTTGTGTGATGAATTTCTGGCTTACATTATGATTTTTGTGTGCGTTTCTTAGAACGTAGTAATATGTCTGTATACGGATACTCGAATGGGACATGGAAAGCGTCTGTTCCACTAGACAATCCGCCTCCGGATATTCCTGAGCCAGTGATCGGAATCAACTTCGCTAGAGATGGTATGCAGCGTCAGGATTGGCTTGCCTTTATTGCTGCTCACAGTGATTCTTGGTTACTCTCTGTTGCTTACTACTTCAGTGGTACTGCTGGACTTGGACGTGATGAGAGGTATGTATGATCTACTTGATTTGCTTAAATAATTCACTCTTCCTCCTTTCTATAGTACATAATGTGGACTTAGGGTGGAGAGAGTAAGAAAAACTTGTTTCTTGGCTTTTTGTTTTTGTACTCTAGCCCTACTTGTCAATGAATCGAGAAGAAAGCGTAGCGTTTTGTAGGATGTAATTTATAAGTGAGAACATGGCGAGAAGTGAAATAGTGTACTTAGGAACTTATAAGTGTCCCCTGTCTCCAAAATCATTTGTTTGTATGTATAGTATATATAGTTCTGCCAAAGTGGAAGGCACTGACGAAACTTTCCCTGGGATTTATCTCGTACAAATTGTCACTTGAATCTAGTTAAACTTTTGTGTGTTTTGAGTTTCTGTTTAGCTCTGCATATGCCATTCCTGCATATTACTATTGTTCATGGTGTTGCGTTTATGAACTTATATAGTATGATCTATGATCTATGAACTTACTATTGTTCAGGAGTCGCCTATTCGGTCTGATCAACAATATCACAACTCTCTTTGAAGTACTGACGGGTAAGAAGTAATGACTAGTTAAGCATGGATCCCGGAAGCAAATCCAGGACCTGGTACTAGTTCTCTGCTCATCAAATGTTTTGTTGTATAGAGATGCTTAGATATATGAGTTTGTACATAAAAGCTCAATGACTTAAAAAGACAGATAGAGTCAGGGAGAAATAGAGCCCTTTTTATTATAACTTTCACAACAAAAAGGTTTAATACAATCTGCGGATGCACTGAAAAGACAATTCTTTTACCTCTGATCCAAAATCCAGATCCTCTCCTTCTTCCTGTTTGATTTTGCTTACTCCGTGAGGTCTGGTAGGTGAGGTCTGGTTGAAAATTTGAGCCATTTCTTTTTCTCCACTTGCTTCAAACACGGTTGCATCACGAGCCCAATCACTACAGCCGCAAGGCTCACCGCTGCAACTTTCAGGTTCGAAAACGCCACTATGACACCAATCAGTGTGATTGGAGGAATGCACACAAGGATCGATCCGAAAACCCCGACAGGTATCTTGAAAGGGCGTGATGCAGCAGGATATTTCATCCTTAACCTCACAAACGATACAAATTCCAAAACCATTCCAAAACAGTACAACAAATTCTCTGCAGCCATAACCTCTTGGAAACTTAACCATGACAAGAGAATCACACCTGAAGCCGAAAACAGTATCCCGACCCATGGAGTTCCGTAGCGTGACCTCTTGGTGAAGACCTCAGGAAGCATCCCACGCTCAGCCATTCCAAGAAGCTGAAAGGAATCACAGCTCATTTCAGTCAAAAACATTCCCATATTCGATGCTGCAGCTGCAGCTTGTATCCACCATCCCAACCAAGCTCCTCCTATCACTTTACCAATATGAGCGAAATACCCGTCTGTCCAAAGCCTCTGCTCTAGAGGTATAGCACCTGTTCCAGACAAAACCGGGAAAAGCGAAGAGACAACAACAAGAAGCAGCGCGCAAAACAGAGCTCTGGGTAACATTTTACTCGGGTTATTAACTTCTCCAGAAAGCGTGCTAACAGCATCCCAAGAGTTAAGATTCCAAAACAATATATTCAGATACAAGCTCCAGTCAACACCTTTTATCTTCTTAGTAACCACAAGCCATCTCACAGGCTCAATCTTGGGAATGGACATAAGAGACATAACCAAAAACGGAAGTATCGAGAAGACACCTAACACAACAGCAGCTAAACCCACAATGCTCAGACCTCTATAACTCAAGTAAGTCAAGACAACAGTCAAAGCCAAAATCGCAGCAATCCGAGGTAGTCCACTACCTAAAACCGGTATTCCTGATTTGACATAATCAAGAAACAGAATGGGATACAACGCATTATCGATGACACCACTTAACCATTTAACCCAACCTTGTTGAAACCCCCAATATGGTCCTAATGCTGAAGACACCCACACCACGTAACCGCCGTTCTCCGGGAACATAGTTCCCATCTCAGCCGTTATAAGTGCTTCGGGT
>OVAF01001366.1:1637-22934 GCA_900406245.1 Odontarrhena argentea | reverse complement strand
CTCTCTCTCTCTCTCTCTAGATATATCTCTCTCTCTCTCTCTCTAGATATATCTCTCTCTCTCTCTCTCTCTCTCTCTCTCTCTAGATATATCAGAACCACCACCTCCATGAAATATTCTAGAATTTGTCCAGAATATTCATCTACATCCTTAAAATAAATATCTAGATATTGATATATAAAATTTGAAATATCTAGATATTAATGTTGAAATATCTAGATAATATATAGAATTATCTAGATAATTGTAGTAAAAATAAATCTAGATATTATGTTAGAATAATCTAGAATTATGAATAAAATATGTAAGATATTTTGTAATGGGGAGGCTATAAATACCTCCTCACACTCTCACTTGGAATGTAGAAAAAGAGGAACAAAAGGTTGAACTAAGAGTGTACTAAGAAAAATAAAAAGTTGTAATTCAAGTAATAAAAAGTTTTCCTCCTAAAAGTTCCTAAACCTCTTCCAAACACTTAAACACTTTCTCCATCACTTCATTGAAGTATTTCATTTCCAACAAAGTGGTATCAGAGCTAGAAGATAATCTTTAAGATGACAAGCGATGGTGTTCCCTTCCAAGTTCCGATGCTCACAAAGAGCAACGACGACAATTGGAGTAAAAGAATGATGGCTATCCTAGGAGCACATGATGCATGGGAGATCGTCACGAAAGGTTACATTGAACCGGAGAATGAAGATAGTCTATCTCAAACTCAAAAGGATAGTTTGAGAGATTCAAGGAAGAGAGATAAGAAGGCTCTCTGTCTAATCTATCAAGGATTAGATGAAGATATGTTCGAGAAGGTCACGGAAGCAAAGTCGGCCAAAGAAGTGTGGGAGAAGCTTAGAATCTCCTTCAAAGGACCGAAGCAAGTTAAGAAGGTACGTCTTCAAACTCTAAGAAGGGAGTTTGAAGCTTTGCAAATGAAGGAAGGTGAACTTGTGTCAGATTATTTTTCAAGAGTTTTGGCGGTTCAAACAACCTTAAAAGAAATGGCGAGAATTTAGATGAAGTGAGAATTATGGAGAAGGTCTTAAGATCGTTGGACCCAAAATTTGATTACATTGTCACCGTTACGAAAGAAACAAAGGATTTGGAGGCTATGAAGATGCAGCAACTTCTTAGGTCTTTACAAGCCTATGAAGAAAAGATGAATAAGAAAGAAGATATTTTTGAGCAAGTACTCAAGATGCGGATTGATCGAGCTAAAGAAGATGGCCAAAGTCATCCAAGATGAGATGGCGGTCAAGAACGAGGAAGAGGTCGTGGATTTGGAAAAGGACGAGGTTGGAGGCCCTATGATGAAAGCATGAACCAAAGAGGAGAAAGCTCATCAAGAGGCCATGGACGAGGAATACCCAAATCAAGGTATGACAAGTCAAGTGTTAAATGCTATAATTGCGGAAAGTTTGGACATTATGCTTCCGAGTGTAAAGCTCCTAAACGAGTTGAAGAGAAGTCTAACTACGTTGAGGAGAAGTCCAACTATATTGAAGAAAGAACCAAAAAAGAAGATATGTTACTAATGGCGTATAAGAATGATGAACGAGATGAGGTTCATATGTGGTACCTCGATAGTGGTGCAAGCAATCACATGTGTGGATGAAGAAACATGTTCGTGGAGCTTGATGAATCGGTGAACGGAAATGTGGCTTTGGGAGACGAATCGAAGATGGAGGTGAAGGGTAAAAGAAAAATTCTTATCTGATTGAAGAATGGAGACCATCAATTTATTTCCAACGTTTATTATATCTCAAGCATGAAGACCAACATCTTGAGCCTTGGACAACTCTTAGAGACATGTTATGATATCCAACTAAAAGATAATCACCTTTCTATAAGAGACCGTGAAAGCAAACTCATTACCAAGGTGCCGATGTCAAGAAATTGAATCTTTATCCTTAGTGACATAGCACGATGTCTCAAGATGTGCTACAAAGAGGAGTCTTGGCTTTGGCATCTTCGGTTCGGGCATCTTAACTTTGGAGGATTGGAGCTACTTTTAAAGAAGGATTGCATCAACCATCCAAATCAATTGTGTGAGAGGTGTCTACTTGGGAAGCAATTCAAATTAAGCTTCCCAAAGGAGTCTGACACAAGAGCTCGGAAGCCGCTAGAACTCATACATACAAATGTATGTGGTTCAATCAAGCCAAACTCACTCGGTAAAAATAAATACTTCCTTCTCTTTGCTGATGATTATTCGAGAAAAACATGGGTATACTTTTTGAAGGAAAAATCGGAGGTGTTTGAAAACTTCGAAAAGTTTAAAACCCATGTTGAGAAGGAAAGTTGTCTTACGATTAAAGCCATGAGATCCGACCGAGGAAGAGAGTTTACTTCTAAGGAATTTATAAAGTATTGTCAAGATAACGGCATTCGAAGACAACTAACGGTGTCAAGATCCCCTGAGGAAAATGGAGTGGCGGAAGGAATAAATAGAACAATCCTTGAGATGGCGAGTAGCATGCTTAAGAGCAAGAAACTTCCAAAAGAGTTTTGGGCGGAAGCAGTCGCGTGTGCGGTTTATCTATTCATCCACCTTCTTAGAATAAATATCTAGATATTGATATATAAAATTAGAAATATCTAGATATTAATGTTGAAATGTCTAGATAATATATAGAATTATCTAGATAATTGTAGTAAAAATAAATCTAGATATTATGTTAGAATAATCTAGAATTATGAATAAAATATGTAAGATATTTTGTAATGGGGAGGCTATAAATACCTCCTCACACTCTCATTTGGAATGTAGAAAAAAGAGGAACAAAAGGTTGAACTATAGGAAAAATAAGAAGTTGTAATTCAAGTAATAGAAAGTTTTTCTCTTAAAATTTCCTAAACCTCTACCGAACACTTAAAACACTTTCTCCATCACTTCATTGAAGTATTTTATTTCCAACAATATCGTCACAACCAAAGATGAATACACCATAGTCTGTGAGCAGGATATGTTCCCAAGATAAAACATGATATATATAAATATGTAGGATATGTCAGAACACCATAATTGGCGAAGTCCAATCTTCATGACTCAGAATCTCTAGAGTTCGTCTTTTACATCATCATTAGCTAAGGACTCATCATCTCCTGCAGAGGAAGTAGAAGAGAGCTTGGTAGGGTAAGAAGCTTCCATGGCTATACCGCAACGTCCTTCATTCTCAGATATTCCTCTCTCTATCCGAACATAGCCTCCTTCTCCCCATTCTGGTCCCCATGAGTTTTTCACTATCCAATATTTGGTTCCGTTTTCTTCCTCTCCATACCCGACAATCGCCACCCCGTGACTTAACTGAGTCCCACATTCTCCCGTAAAAACACCCTATAGTAGAATTAATGCATGCTCGGTCAAATGAAATTGATGTTTTAATTTTTTTCACACTAAAAGAATATATAAAAATCTAATAACCTTAAAGTTATGTATAGCAAGATAAAAACTAAAATTATAGACCAATGGATTTAATGATTTGATGAATTTGTGTGATGAAAGTTGAACAATGACTTTAATGATGTGACCAACAACATAACACCAAAATGATCGGTAATTCGTTGGCATGTACCATTGTGACTGTTAAATACTTAGAAGTATGTGATTATGCTTAAGCTAATAACAGTTCTAATGATGTGATAGATGATAGAAAGAAAGTATTTATAGCTAAGAAGTTAAAGATGACCTCAGAGTAAAGCTGAAAATCAGAGCTCCCAGCATCGATGGCCACAGAGATAGGTTGGTGAGCAGCGGCTTTGAGAAGGGCTTCCTCATTATTCTCAGGGACGTGTTCGTATCCATCGATTGTTACATTTACTCCATCAATTTTGTTCGCTTTGCAGAAAGCTAGTTCAACATCAGCTTTGTAAGGATAAGCCTCTTCGGTTTTGATGCCGCCATTTTGCTTGATGAAATCAAACGCAGGTTCCATAAGACCCCCTGCACAACCTTCATTCTCTTCATCACAATCAACAAGCTCTTGTTCAGACAATGAAACCAGTTTGTTTGTTATGATCTTGTTTATTCCTTCCACTGCTACAACCGTCGAAAACGCCCAACAACTTCCTGAGAATTTCAGTTTCTAAAATTACTACATAGTTTAAGCAAGAAATTGATTACTTTAAAGAAAAAATACAGTTTTTGAAAAGAAATATTTTGGATCAAGATAAATCCAGTAAAAAAACAGAGTAAAAGTAATATGATTTCAGAAACCGAGCATTTAAAGCACCATAGATTTGGATAATAAATTTAACATTTAATGTATACATATTGATCAATCCAGATTTAGAGAAGCCAAAAAATCATTTAAAGCTCTTACCACAATCTTGTTGATTCTTGACTTGAGTGACGGCTCCTTTCTCTCTCCAATCAACAGAAGTGGGAAGGTTGGTGACATTCTCATACATGAAAGTAGTAGATCCGCGTTTGGGTCCACGAAGCATCCGGTGATGCTTAACATTCGAGCCAGCGTAGGAGCTTCTAAACTCGTGGTGAGTCAAGTCGGCAAATCTATTGATCTTGAGTTTGTAAGGTCTGTTCTTCTTGTTGGTCTTGTGGACATGAAGTGCATTGTGTCTAAAAACGTTGAACCGCTTCTGTGCCTCATGGGAGCCTCTTGATACAGAGTGATGGCTTCTCCACCTCTCGTACAGCTTCCCTAAACTCTCTTCCGTCTCTAACTCTTTTTCGTGGAATTCGAATCCTTGTGCTGCTTGGAGCAAGAAAAGAAAAGAGAGAGCAATAATGAAAAGTTTCATTTTTGTTTGTTTCTTTTTTCTTGTATGGAATATGCTTTTGATGAAATGATTAGAGTTGGGAGCATAAATATATATATTTCCGGTTTAATAATGACTGATTGCATTATTTTTCAATTATAAGTTTACATTATTGCTTGGAAAAAGGTGGTCACATTGTATGTATTTTTTTATTCAAATAAATTGGAAATGAACGAGACTAGTTCAAGATACAAAGTACTATCTTGCGTGCATTTATTCCGTGTCTACTCACAGGAACTAGAAACACCATTCTGTGTCTCTATGTATATACATATCAATACATGAGTATATGGTATGTATGTGAAAACTCAGGCTCCGATTGGTGACAGCGGTTTACGGTGCGATTTTAGGTTAAAGCGATTTGCAGTGTGGTTTGAAGTGCGGTTTATATTAATTGTGGAACAAGTGCGGTTAATAAAAGAGAAGTGGTTCGAAATTATATTCGAATGGTGAAGACAACAACAAGCGGTGCAGAATTTATATATATGATTTTATATCATTTTAAATATTAATTAAAAGTATTTTCCAATATTTAAATAACAATTACTATTATTATACACATTTTATTTATGAACATATATTTAAATAGAAATATATTTTTTATTACAAATATTATCAAAATTTAGAATATTGTTACTGATTTCATTTGGAAATACACAAATATTATAGTGAATTTTAAAAGTCAAATATTATAAATAAATAACTATCGATTATTTTGATTTTCACATGAATTTTTTCTCCAAAATATGGTATTCAAGGATATTTTTCAGTTTTCTTATATACAATATGAATGTAATAGTTATTAAATTTAAATAAACTAAAATGTCATGAAAGTCTTATTATGGGGCCCACATCAAAAAATGTAGTACCGCATAAGCTGTTTGATATATTGGCTATATAAATGGAATGTGCTGAGTGAATTACATACCTTATCAATCAAAAATATTTCTCCTCTTTCTTATTGCTCGTTTCTCTATCTCATAAAGGTCAATACCCACCACCCATTTTATTCATTACTTTCATCATTATATAATTTCATCACCTTCTTTCTTATATAACCTATTACTCTACAATTATTAATCTTATCACTACATATAATTATTTAATACATGTGATAATTACAATATTTAACATTATATATATATTCATAACATAAAATAATTTATTGTCAAATAAACATATTTTTTTTTGGTCAACAATAAACATATCTTAACCAATGAAATTAATTGACATATGCTTTCTCAAAATTTTAAAGAATTAATTAATAAACTTTAAAAATAGAAAACGCTCTGAACAGTAGTTTCAACATAGCATATAAGATGTGGTACAAAATTTATCAACGTATTCTACTTTAACCCTTTGTTTTGACCCGCATTGTGGGTCCATTTTACTTTTAAATTTTTATATTAGAAACCGCAATCAAAATATTAAAATTGTTGAATGGAAGTAAAAGTGTGGTTCTGATGAAAAAGTAACAAAACGCCCGCACAAGTGTCACCATTCAGGCTCTCAGAATGAGATTAGGTAGAAACAGGTGACAATAATATAAAAAATTTGCTAGAAACACAATAAAAACGTTCTTTCCAATCCTATCCATATGGATAACTCAAGTAATGAAAAAGCCAATAAGCTCAACCTAGCATGACTCACCACAGTAATTTATGTTGCTGGATTTTTATTTTATGAAAGACTGTTACATGAAACATGTGTGACTCGATTTCTAATTTGATGTTGGTATGATGTGTTTTTCCTGATTATTGAATAAGTTGGTTTTGTCTTTAGTCTAAACTCTGCGTTTTGGAGATAGAAGGAAGACTAAAACAAAGTTTGAGGTTGGATCCAAAGGTCTACTGCTCAAGGTTTGGGTATACTATGTTTCTCTTGTTCTTCTTCTAATGCGACATAAAGACAGATGTGAGCTTTGCCTGATTGTGAGATGATGTTCATGGTGATTTGAGTTGTATCATCTTCATCCTCTCATGCGTTAACAATAAATTAATACGAATTTAATCAAATTCACCACTAACAACTTATCCCTAAATCCTAATACATCCTTCCAATTGATACACCCAATCAAATTGTCTTAACCATTAAATTAATAATTTATGTTATAATTATTTATTTTAATTCAAATTTTGACCAAATTAAACCGGAAACACGGCCTATTTCCCCACATAAACTTTCATATCTGCCTCTATACACACGAACTTTGAACCTCTTTCCAATTGCACATATTCAAAACTTAACCTCCTATTTCCCCATAAACACAAACTTAAAAGCTCATTTCCCCATTCTTGAACTCATTCCTACACCGGATCGTCGTCGTTGCTTTAACCTCCACGAATCTCATCGTCTTCCTTGATAGTGGGTCCTCCTCTCATTTTCACAAAATCCCCAATTCTCAAATCGCAAAATCCCCAATTCTCAAATCGCAAAATTTCCAATCCCCAATTTGCAAGGGATTGGAAATTTTGCGATTTGCGAATTGAAGATTTTGAGAATTATAAATTGTAAATGTTGGATTATAATTATTTCGGACATTGTTGCGGCGAGAGGAATCGCAAAATTTCCAACCCTCAATTTGAAAGGGATTAGAAATTTTTGCGATTTGCGAATTGAGGATTTTTATTTTTTTTTATTTAAGGTTGAAATTTTTTAGGGTTGGGTTTAATTTGTAATAAGTATTTAGATTCAAGTTTTAAGGATTTTAAGGTTTATATTCGAAAGGCTGACGGCTTAAAAGTCATTTTAAGGTTTAGAATTTAGGGTTTAGGGTTTTAATTCAAAATCTTATATTTTAAGCCCTAAAACCACATAAAATATTATAAAATATTTTAAAATTTATTTCATAATTTTTTGCATTTTGTAATTATTTATTTTTGAATTTTATGTAAAAGGGAAGAACAAAATGATTTGAGGGAGAATGTTGAGGGTAAAATTGGAATTTCAGAATTAGTTTTATACGTTCATGTATTAAAATGACAAAATTAATGAGTTCGTGTATTAATCCGGAAACTAAATTAACTTGGTGTATAAATACGACAGCACAAATAATTCGTGTATTTTTCTGGTAAAAATTAAATAGTTGGTGTATTTTTCAGGGTTTTTCCCTAAAATAAGAAATGTTAGATTATAATTATCTCGGACATTGTTGCGGCGAGAGGAATCGCAAAATTTCCAACCCCCAATTTGCAAGGGATTAGAAATTTTTATAATTTGCGAATTGAGGATTTTGCAAATTATAAAAAAGAAAGGTTAGATTATAATTAATTTTGCGATCCGGTGGAGAAGAATGAGTTCGAGAATGGGGAAATTTTCTTTTAAGTTTTTGTTTATTGGAAAATAGGAGGTTAAGTTTCGAATATGTGCAATTGGGATGAGGTTCAAAGTTCGTGTGTATAGAGGCATATATAAAAGTTTATGTGGGGAAATAGGCTGTGTTTCCGGTTTATTTTGGTTTTAATACGGTTTAGTTTCGGTTCACAACAATTTCGTATAAGGTAAACCAGAAATTAAATCGATTTGGGGAAATGGGTTTTTAAGTTTGTGTTTATGGGGAAATAGGAGGTTAAATTTCGATAATGTGCAATTGGGAGGAGGTCCAAAGTTCGTGTGTATATAGGCATATATGAAAGTTTACGTGGGGAAATAGGCAGTCTTCCCCAAAATAATAAATATAGTAAGTATTTAAATTACTTAAATTACTTTTATAATAACAAATAAATATTTACATTTTGCGGAATGTTAAATACATTGCACAAGACCGAAAACAAATCCGAACATAAAATTTAAATAATTATAATTTTTTTAATATCAATTATTGTTGAGATATAAATAATTTTTTTAAAAAAATTTGATTAAAGTTTAATATAAATTTAATAAGAAATATATATCGTTTTTTTTTCTTAATTTTAATTTTTTATAGTTTAAAATAGAAATATAACAAAGGTTGTTTAAACACTTTTTATATATTTTGTTCCGTTGTTTTGTAAAAAAAATTTCATTTTTTCCTTCTATAATTTTTTTTGTTTTTTTTTTTTCAATTTTTTCATAATATTTTTACTTTTTCGTTTTTTGAAAACCAATTTGAGAAAAAAAATATTATTGCATGGCCCAACCGATATCGAGGCATCATTGTGTCTACCAGCTCCAATATAAGACCCGTGTCTCTTCATTTGCTTTTATTTTTTGTTTCCTTTCCCGTAAGACACCTCCAAAAATTCTCGAGTGGAGGTGCTCTTATGCTCTCTTTTTATTCATTTAAGCTTGTATACATGAAAAATGAGTCAAATCAAAATGTTGGAGGGGTCAAAGTCTAAAGAGGGAGAGTTTGTGAGATCTATTCAATGAAAAAAAAAAACTCAATTCTACGTAATAAGAGTGGTATCAGAGCTTTCCATTCAAAAGACTCAAGTTTTGTAAAAAATGATCTATTGTGTGGGCTCGAATGACCACAATAAAAAACTTGTTAAACTAGGGATTGTCGACTCTCTTTGTATGAATCGCTTGGACGAAAACAGATAGAACAATTGAAGAAAGTTGGATCGTCTTTATTGATAAGAGACCAATTCTTCGGTTACAAGATGCTAAGAATTCCAAGAAGTTCATAATGAATCAAACACTAAGACACTATATTCTATATATATTCCTAGCTTCTTAGGTAGGGTTTTTCTTCGTCGTGGAGCGCCTTTTCGTTTTTAACTAGATATGCTTAAGCAATATTTTCATTTTGCAGGTAAGTTCAAGAAGATTTCCATTTCGTCGAAGGCTAAATGGAAAACTTCCTTTTTGTAGACATTTCAGGAATATTCAGCTTGGTGATGCATGATATGTTCAGAAAGCATAGATTTGGAGATTTGGTCCCACAACGAAGGTTTGAGACGTTCCGCTGTCTAGGAGTGTTACTGGGCTCACGGATTGTGAGACAATCTTGTGGGTGGTATTTCATGGATTGCACGTTCAAACAAACTCTGTGGATTGCTCATTCTCATTAGAACTAAGTCATTGGACGGGCCGGGACCCAATAAGTAACATTACCTTACCATGGTTATGTCACATACTAAGCCAATTCGAAGGAGAAACAAGTTGTGGGACATGGTATTCATTTGGCCTGGGGATTGTTCACAAATGAGTAATCCCCAGGATAAGTTGTGTTTTTTAGCTTGCAGGACGCAAGATAGCTTGCAGGGAGAGATAGCCTGCCGGTGAGAGGGAGTTATCCCACAGAACCTGCAGAATATGAGATAGCCCGCGGGAAGGAGTTAGCCTGCCAGTGAAAGAGAGTTACCCCGCGGGATCCGCGAGACATGAGATCGGCCGCGGGAGAGAGATGATGGCCCGTAAGAGGGACTTAGCCCATGGGAAGGTAACTGTCCACGGGAGAGGGTTGGCCCGTAATAACGATTTTTTTCGCACCAAGTGAATCAAATACAATTCATACCCGTCTAACAACCGAAATTAATCGATGTAGAATAGATGGGATCGAACACAAGGACTAATGAACAATCTAGACTAGAAATGCAATGCGAAGTAAATAAATATTATGTGAGAAAATAAACTATGATGCAAGTGATGGAAAATAACAAGATGGTGGTGATTATCAATTAAGCAAATAGTGAGAGATTTAGTAACGAAGAAGATTAGGATGATGATTAATAGAAGACAGTAGCAAGGATGATTATAAATCATGTAAACAATATTAATAAAGCGTTAAGATTCACATAGGCTTGGAAATGCACAATTAAGTAGTAGACTCTCGGACTGGTGTCGATCGACACCTTTGCAGGGTGTCAATCGCTATTGGTCCGAGGTGGGTGTCGGCCGACACCACATTGGTCGCTAGTACGCTCTGAGTTTTCTAGTTCTTAAGCAAGAACACATGTATCGATCAATTAACTAATCAAGGGGGCGTTTATGGATCTCTTCTCATCTGATTGAATATCTAATCAATGGGGTCAATATATATACCAATATGATATAAGCATTGAGATTTATGTAAAAATACTCATGAATAAAATGATCAATGCATAATACTAGCGGTAATCCATGTTGTCGACATATTCGGTCTATGATCACATCCCGGCGTGTCCTAGCCATAACGTGTGAATAGCCTAATTAAGGATCCTAAGACCTTTCACCTGAGGGTGTTACCTATTTATAGTAGTATCTAAAGGTCCTCTTCGGTCGGAGATGGCATAGAGACCAGATCACTTTAAAGAACATCATGGAAAACGAAAGAGCAATGCACCATTCTACTACATGATATGTACAGACCTACTACTACATGAATCTCAAAAAGAGAACTACTCACACATAATGCAAGAACAAGAAATAATGAAAAGAAAAGAGAAACTTTATTAGAAACAAACTAAAAATTGTTTTAGAACGGTAGAGAGTGGATGAACATTACAAAGGCTAAGAGAATGTTTATATAGGGTGGATGCACGATCTAGGGTTGAATTGTGTGCTCTAGAAGCTTTAAGATGCGAATCAATCATCTATGAAAAGTTGTCAATTTCTGTGTCCGAGTAGGTGTCGATTGCCATCTTTGTGTGGTGTCGGTCGCCACTCTTGAGATTTCTTCATGGGAACTACGTAATGAGTGTCGGTCGCCACCTTGGTTTAGTTTCGGTCGCCACTCCACAGCAGGAATCCTCATTTCTTCGGTCTAGCTCCGTTTCTTGATGAAAAACATCGATCTTCTTCCGAAGTACACAAAAAACCTCCAACATATACTTTTACTTAAAAACACTCTTAAATAATAATAATGTGGGGAAAATCCCTTAAAACAATAGCTACGACGCGTGTAAAAGAGGTGAAAATTAAGTCGTATCAGCTTGTGGGTTACTCGTGGGAGAGTTCACGCTGGGCTAAGTTGAGTTATGGGACTCTCGGATTGTTCTCTCATGAGAAAATTTGAGAGTAGAGAAAGAGTTGGCCCGCGGGTGACTCGTGGGAGAGTTCATTCGTGGTAAGTTGAGTTGTTAGACCCTCAAATTGTTCTCTCATGCGCAATCTAAGAGCTTAGGGAGGGAGTTGCCCGCGAGTTACTCGTGGGAGAGTTCCCGCGGGCTAAGTTGTATGTGAGACCCTTAGATTGCTCTCTCATGAGGAATACGAGACCTGAAAGAGAGTTGGCCCTCGGGTTACTCGTGGCAGAGTTCCTGTGGGCTAATTTAAGTTGTGGGACCTAGTGTTTCTATGAGAAAGAGTCAATCATTATGTTCTATGAATCTTAAAGATTGAATTTGATCCCATAGTTAGCCGCCAAATTTGGATTGTTTGTTGGTAATGGAGAGTTCGTGTTTAGATTAGAGATTGATGCACGGTTCTTAGTCATGTCTCGGAGGATGCAAGATCGGTGTTCCAATGCTTAGACGAGGGCGAGATTGCTTTCCTGCGGGTTTTCATGATTTCAAATGTGGCCCATGTTGCTTGAGCTTTTAAGATGTTGCCCTGGTGCGTTAAACCATGCTTAAAACGATGTCGTTTTGAAAATTTTAATTAAAACAGAAGTTTCCAACTTGAGTTTTGAAGCCATAACCTCTAAGTCTTATGAGATCTAACCCAACCAATTAAACTGTCACATTTATGTTGATCATTTTGACAAACATTCAGATTTATAATTACGAAGCTACCGAAGAGAAAGAGAAAGTGAGGGATAAGAGATCTGGGTTTTTGCTGAATGATTCTCTTTTTCTCTCTTTTTTCTTGATCATTCGAATTAGCTAGTTAAAGAATAGGGTTTTAGTTCGATTTTTCGATTAAGAGTTGACTTAAGGGATTGTCTAAATTGACAGCGAAAGGTGCAATTTTTTAACTTTGATTTTTGTGCGTATATGGAGATTTAGATCATTGTTCTTGATTTTGTTTCCATTGAATTGGATCTGGAAAAGGTTTGATTTATTAAAACTTGAAGACAGTTTTTTTCTTTCGAATTTTGAGTAAAGTTCCTTTTTTTATGTTTCGATTTTGAAATTTTGATTTTTAATACAATTGATAAAATTAGATTCTTTGCAGATAAGGAAGTAATATGGGTAAATCAGACTAAAACATCTTTAGATTTGTTGGATCAATTAAACATCAGTGATACGATTTTGCACTATGAAGCTCCTCTCTAGTTTATTTTTATCATTCTCCTACGTGTTAACATGTGTTTGAAATTAGGTTTGATATGTTTATAATATTTTCAAAGATTTAAAGTTGTTTTACAACTTCATTTTGTTGTGTTTGAAATTTGTTTCGGTGTGTTTATGTTATTGTGAACTTGTTTGATACTTGTTCCAGTGTATTCATTTTATTATGAACTTCTTTGATTTGCAATTTCAGTTTGGTGTTTGAAAAATGTTGTAAGATTTATAAGAAATGATGTCAAATTTGTATTTATATTTATTTTTTGTTGTATTTGAGCATTAATATGTTGAAAAAGTTTGGGTATTTATGGACCCGAACCGGACCCGAACCAGACCCGAATAAATTTCGAGTACACATCGGATCTCTGCCTACGGACCCGAACCGATCCGAACCGAGATAGACCCGAACCGAACCCGAACCAAAGTTTAATCATACCCGAATGGATACAACTTACCTAGAACCGAATACCCGAAACCCGAATGGACCCGACCCGAACCCGAACGGGTACCCGAATGCCCAGGCCTAATCATCACGATGAACAAAATGATGAATGTCAACGTATTAACATTGTGATTATATATATATGGATGTATGTGCATTGGTCATTGATAATGTTTTGGTTCAATTGGCTAGGGGTGGTCTCATAAGACTTAGAGATTATGGGTTCGAATCTCAAGTTGGAAACTTTTGTTTTAATTAAAATTTTCAAAACGAATATATATACGTGAAGGGGTATATTGCGGGTGACTTTGCAGATATTAATCTGCACAATAATTATGTGAGGGGTAAACTTGCAAAAATTGTTTGTTCATGAGTTATTTTAATTGTTTGTTGTTTTGAGAAAAACCCTTTGATGTGACCTGATGCTTTATGTATACTAGACCATACTGATCGCCCTCGAATTCTTGAAGCCTTAGGTGAACAACCTCTTTGTTGATTTTTGGTAAGAATTGAGTTGGAGTTTTTCCCGTCATATTGCATGTAACTTGGTACCACTCGTTCAGATAGCAATGTTTTCCTCCTATTCCGAAAGGGTAAGGAATCTCAATTCCTCCACAGCTATGATTACAGTTACTTGAAGAATGGGTAGAGAAGAAAGGAGACGCAGATGGTAAAGAGAATAAATAAAAGAGGAGGAAGACGAGTACAATACAACTTCTCTTCATTGTTTTTTTTTTAGAATACAACTTCTCTTCATTGTTTTTTTTTCTTTTTCGGCAAAATATTACAACACAACTGTTGCATCAATGATATATATTATCATATGAAGGGAACATAATCAACAGTTTAGTGTTTAAATTTTCAACTCTCACATTTAATGGACCTAAAAACACAAATCACATGCATTGATAAATGCAAAGCCCAATACAACTAGCCAGACTTTTTCGTAAGAAACTTTCAAAGCCCAATAAATAACTTGACCTAGTTCCTTCACTGCAAAAATGTATGTTTTTAGTGTCATTTATTTTTAAACTTAGCATCATTTTTAAAGTGATACTAGAATTATGGTATCATTTTAAAAAATGACACTAAATCATCTGACACTAAAAAATATTAGCGTCATTTTAGAAAATGACACTATAATCCAGATCTAACGTTTTTATTTTGTTTTCGTTTTATTTGATCTTTAAAATATTTAAATTAGTGATGGACATAATTAAAATTAGCATCAAGAACAAAAACAAATGATACTAAATATTTTACTAATTAATTTCATTTCAAAAAAATTGATGTGAACTTAAGTATTTTAACATCATTTAGAAGAAGTGATGCTATACAAAATATCATTTATTAAGTTTTTAATCAGTTTTGCAATTGATACTAAATAAATGACGTTAATTAAGAGTTTTTTTGTAGTGCTTGGTATCTTAGGAAGCAAGTCACAAGACTCTCAACTAACAAATTCTACAGAGGGTCTATTTTCAAATTCAACTTTAATGGACTTGAAAATACAAAATGTACACAAAGCCCAATAAATTCCAAAGTCAAAGTTCAATTAAACACTTCACCTAATTTATTGGTATCTAAACCTATATAGTAGTGCTTTTATTTTCAATCTCAATCTCTACATTCAATGGATCCGAAAATACAAATCATGTGCTTGAGTCTTGACTATTACATTACAAAGCCCAATTAATTACAAATTTAAAGCCCAGTTAAACACATCACCTAATTTTTTGGTATCTAAACCTAGTAATGCTTTTATTTTCAAACTCTTCATTTAATGGATCCGAAAATACAAATCATGTGCTTGACTGTTACATAACAAAGCCCAATTAAACACTTCACCTAATTCTTTTTAATCTAAAACCCTATTAGTGCTTTTATTTTCAAACTCTACATTTAATGGACCCGAAAATACAAATCATGTGTTTAGCTATCACAATTACAATGCCCAATTAAACATTTCATCTAATCTTTTTGTATCTAAACCTAGTACTAGTAGTGCTTTTATTTTCAAACTCTTCATTTATTGGATCCGAAAATACAAACCATGTGCTTGACTATTACATTACAAAGCCCAATCAAAAGCCCAATTAAACACTATAACTTAGTCTAAACCCTAGATACTATAACAATTGTTTGTTGTTTTTAATTATTTTACTCTTAACACTTTTTAGATACCACGATAACATTCGGTCTACCTAATAATTTGTATATATTACACATATAATTTTGGATTTCCTTTACCAATCAAAACATATAATGAATTATGGTTCTAGTCAATTAAATTTGATTAGCATGACTGATGGATTAATTTTTTTATTTTTTATTTATAAAATAATTATTTAGAAGAGTAATTTCATATGTTATTAAAAAAAAAATCATTATACATATACATCCATTAAAAAATTAAATTCATAACTTAATTTAGAATGTTGATACACTCTTATATCTAAACTTTTGAATTTGGGCCACATTCTTGCACCTCCAACACATTCTTTCTAAGATTAATTATCTTCATTTTCAGAGTTGCATTATGTCCATTAAAAAGACAACGGAAAATGGTATGCAAATTACAAAGTCATCCAAAGATTTCTCAAAAATCGTCATCCAACCTCTTTGATGACGGTGTTTTGGGCACTAGGTAATCAAATAAATTTATAATACCCGCCTAAACAACCGAAATTAATCGGTGTAGTATAGATGGGGTCGAACACAGGGACTAATGAACAAACTAGACTAGAAATGAAATATTAATAAAGCAAAGACTGAACTATGAAACAAAGCGCGAGAAACAAAGACAAATGAGAAACAAAGGAACAAAGATCAAGCAAACAGGATGATGATGATGATTAGCAATAAATAACAGTTGCAGGATGATGCTGTAAACGGTAAGAACAATAAAGGAAAACGTTAAATCTCATGCAGGTTCCGAAGGTGCAATCAAGTAGTAGACTCTTGGACTAGTGTCGATCGACACCTTTGCAGGAAGTCGATCGACAGTGGTGAGAGGGTGGTGTCGCTCGACACTCTTGTGGAGTGTCTATCGCTACTACGTTATGAGTTTTCTCGTTCTTGAGCTAGAACACATGTTGCTTCACAAGACTATTGCTTTCGCATAGGTGAAGACTCTTCCAATCCTACGGGATACCTTCCTGTGATGGCACCAATAGAAAAGGAGCATAGAGATCTAGACAAGACTCACAAATAAAGTAATCAATTCCTAATACTAGATGTAGTCCGCCATGAAAGTTAGTAGCGTCTATTATTGGAATCCCGGTGTGTCATAATTGCGGCTTTGTTAGAGCCTAGGACCCTAAGACTGTTCACTTGGGGGAACATACTCTCTAATACCCATTGATCCGATCCCCTTTCGGGAATGGCATAGAGATCGGATTACTCTAAAGAGTATCATTGAAAACTCAAGAGAAACGACACCATCCTACTATTATGATATGCACAATTCTACTACTATGATATGCACAATTCTACTACTACACATAACTCAACAAAAAACTACTCACACATGGTGAGGAAAGACATGATATGAACCAAAATTTGCAGAGTAACATGGATGATTGTAACTTGGATGATTAAAACATGGATGATTGTAAAGAAGACCTACAAGAGTATCTATAGGTAAGAGGCACGAGCTAGGGTAAAAAGGTGTGTTCTGGAAGCTGAATTTCGAGCATCAATTAGCCTTCATTGCAGAATCAACATCATTTGGAAAGTTTCATTTTCTGTCTCAAAGAGGATGTCGACCGACACCATGGGGTGTTGTGCGTCGGTCGACGCTCTGATGGGCTGTCGGTCGTCACTCACGGTAGGGTTCCTCATTTCTTCGGCTCTTGCTCCATAATTTGTTCATAAACTCCATAATACTTCCAAAAGCCACAAAAAACCCCCAACACGTTCTTTTACCTACAAACACTCTTAAACTGGTAAAACCAAGGGAAAATCCCTTCAAAAGATAGCCACCGATGTGTGAAAAAGAGGTCAAAATCACATCGTATCACTCTTTCATAAAACAATATATTATTTTCATAAATAATAGTTACCTCCTTCATGAAATTTTTTTATTTCTAAAACTCTATGATGATTGTAAATCCCAACGTAATGATTAATTTATTTATTGTATCAATTAAAAATAAATAAAATACATTAACAATATTTTTATATTCGTTCTGACGGTTGATAATTGTAAACATTTAATGGAGGTGATCATGGACCTTTAAATGGGTTCCATCCATATGAGATTGAATCTCTATGCAATTCATCTGCAACACAATACATAAATAGCGACTCAGTGGTGGCTTTTTTATAACGCTAGCTTTATTGAAATATAGATGACATACAAGTCTGGGCCAATAGGCCTTTAGTTTAATTTGAAGAAAAGCAAAACGTGGAAGCCTACTCAGTGGTGTTTATGTGACGCTTTTTACTATTTGCTTCATATCCTATTTCCCATTTATAATCTCTCTTCTTTTTAGTACTCTTTTTTTCCCTTTACAACGTCGCATTCTTCTTTTGTTTTATCAAACTTCTGCGTCCAATGCTCACCCCATATAGTTTTGAAACTTTCATTCAACTGTAACTACAATTGCAGAAGTAATCAAAAAGCAAACCTACGTGAAGTGGTGTACATTCATAATTCTTGGTTTTGCCTCTTTAGGCCTTGAATGTTTACAAACCCCCATGTATTAGTTCACCTTTAGTATTATTTGACTCTCAGTCCTATCTTAGAATCTAAATTGTTTATACTTGAATTTTTTTTCTCTGCATTTTATGTCATTTTAGATATAATTTTGGAGCTAGGGGTTGGAGCATTCTAAATTTAATTTATGGGCTCAAATGGATGATTATGAAGTGCATTCTTAAAAGGTTGATGACGATTGGAGGTAAAAGATGGACCGAAACGATTTTAATTAAAACCTTCCTTTATGTTTGATATCTTATACTGCTCGATTTGCCTTGCCCTTCATGTTTTATTGGGGATATGCTGTGGTATGCATGCGAGTACACTCAAGTTTGACTTATGGTGTGTAATCGTTAGTTGTAATTGAAGTTGTAGTAAGTGTTAAATCGAGGTATCGAACTGAACCATCTCTAAAGGAATGCGCACATCCGTGATAGTGGGAAGTAAATCAAATTTATAGCATTGCATATACTCGATTTTTATGGGCCATTATTGATTACTGTATGGCAAGCTGGCGCATATTAAGAATATGAGGACATTGCTCAATCAAGAGGATTGAGATTCTTGTGATCTATTTCGATCAATGACAACCAATATTATTTTTTTTCGAGAAATTTTTTTTTTTTTTTTTTTTTTGATGAATTAAATAAAATCGAACAAGAATTTAGGTGAGTTTTGTTTATTAAATTCAAACTCATCATAGGAAAACCTTTGGCTGAAAATTAAATCCTAAGTCCATTAGGATGAGGAGAAAACAATAAAATGTGATAGTCTTAAAAATAAGAAAAACACCAAATTCGACATAAAATTAAAGACAAAGAAAAGTTGTCTTCCCATCATCATTATAAAGGCCTTTAGGGTAAGAGAGATTTAATCTTGAATCCAAAGTGAGATCAGCAGGAAGGTATTGAGGTAACCTACTCACATTGAAGACATGAGATGTGTATATGTTAGGTGGTACATCAAGATATCTTAGGCACATTTAAATAACAAATTTTGCTTTAAGCTTGTTATAGGCATGTACTGTTATTTGATCCCTTGTCAAGACGATCCAAACAAGATCTTCGACATCAAAGAGAAGTTAATGTCCATGACTCTCCTAGAAAACGCAAGAAATTATACAATTGAAGGTTTCACACATTATTTTAACCATCCTTTTATAAGTGATAGATTGAACTCATGTCTAGGTAAGTTTTACATTGCTTCCCAAAAAACTTCAATATGGAATCTCTACTTAATAAAATAAATAAAGAATACGGTCAAAGTATTAAATTAAAAAAATAGAAAATCTATTGAATCCACTAAAAATGGAAATTATAAAACTATAACCAACATTGCGAGTTTTATTTGTTGGAATAAAAATGAAAATCTATTAACTTACTTTGGCTGTCTGTCGGTAAACATCATAAATTCATTACTAAAATTTAGATTGTTACAAAAAAAAAAAAACTTTGTTTCCACTTTGAATAACTTGATGGAAATAAAATTAATGATCTTCTTTTGCGTAAGGTTATCGCCCATGGTTTGAATGAACTCATGCTCATTAATCAATAAGTGATTTCCTCTATAAATATCTCTGAAAATTCTTTAGGCTTTATAACTTTGAAAAAATAAAGAAAGAGAATTCAATATTAAATATTGTAACGATTTCGTTCAGCTTTTTGTAGAAAACAGATTTAAGTTCTGATAACGCAATCATTTTTACGGGGAGATGATGCTTAAATTCTCTGATCGTAAGTCTGGTATCTACAAAAAGATGACGAAATCATTACAATATTCGATGCCACAAGTATAATGAGCATTTTTAGCACTTGAAAATGCTATCTAATGATATGACAGAGTTAAGAAAAACGTTTTAACATCATTGAAGACAGGGCCGGATCTGAGATTATGGAGGCTCGAGAAAAAAAAAAATGGGGGCCTCAATTTATATTATAAATAAACATAATCTTAATTAATTTTTAAAAATAATTAATAAAACATAAATTTTCCAAAGTAAACAATAAAAAAAGAATATCATCAAACGAAGTAACAAACATTATAAAGTTCATAAAAAATATATCTTTGAAAAATCATCATTTTCGCATTTTTTCATGCAAAATCATCCTTCAAACTTTGATAATCGAGTTTTGCAACCATGATTCTTTCAATTGTTTTTGTTATTTTTTGTCAAAAAACAAAAACTTGATAAAGAAAAAAAAAAATTGGGGGCCTAAAATTTTGGAAAAAAAATGGGGGCCTAAGTGATTTTACTCACCTTCCTATGCTCAGCTCCGGCCCTGATTGAAGATGATAGATATATCCCCTTTGCTAGGTGTGGGCATTCGGTTACCCAATCGGGTTTCGGGTTCGGTAATTCGGGTATTGGATTTTCGGGTTTATGAATATACTACCCATTCGGGGTTTCTAAAAATTCGGATTGGGTTCGGTTTGGTATTGTTCGGGTTCGGGTCTGATTTAGATTTTTAGTTGAAAACCAAAATTTCTAGAATTTTTGTTCGGTTTGGTATTACTCGGAAGAAAAAAACCCGAAAATACATGGAAACCCAAAGAAAATAATAAAAACCAATGAAAAACTGAAAATCCCAAAAAAATCGAATACACAAGAAACGTAATAGATGTGTTTGTTCAAAGTGTCACTTCAGTGCAATAACTATTCATACACTTGCAACATAAAATCATTTACATATTTAATAAGAAAATATTACAAATACCGGGTATAGTCATAATAACTANTATATTAAAAAAAAAAAAATTAAAAAAAAAAAAAAAAAAAAAAAACTATAAAATTGTTTAAACGATATGAAAATACCCGATGTTAAATCTAAATTTTTAAAGGTTAATTTATGTTTCGGTTATTTTGGTTATCCATTCAGTTTTCGGTTCGGTACGGATTCGGGTTCGGTTTTTCGGATTTAAAAGTTTAGAACCCATTCGGATAATTTTAATACTCGGGTTCGGATTCGGTTCGGGTAATTTTGGGTCGGGTTCGGATTCATTTTCGGGTTCGGGTTTTTTGCCCACACCTAGTTTTGGCATTGGTATTGTGTTTTTATCTAATATACTATTTTTTATATGCAATTGATACTATAACAATTGATTTTTTTTTTTTATAATTTTATTCAAAAAAAAATAGTTACCACGATAACATTTGATCTACCTAATAATAATTCTTATATATTACGCTTGTAATTTTTTATTTCCTTTACCATTCAAAATATATTATGAATAATGTAACGGTTCTAGTC
>OVAF01001365.1:0-13029 GCA_900406245.1 Odontarrhena argentea | reverse complement strand
AAAAAAACATGGGTTTGCAGCAACAATTTGTCACAAAAGGTATGAGAACAAAACACCAATGTAGTTTATGCTTATCTAATTTTGCTTGGTCCAGTTGTATATACTGTTTGGAAAACATTTGCTAACTGGGGGCTCTTCTCTAGCTGCTTACCCAGTTCCAGTTCCAATCCAATCTGCAGTTGCTGCACCAGCCCCAGCATATGTTGCTCAACCGGCACAGGTGCTTCCACCTGAAAGTGATGTCACCTGTACAACGGTAAGTCTTATCTGAAAAGCTTGAGCTTTTTTCTCGGTATTCTCGTGCGTGTTTTCATGCATTGGTTTTTGGTGTTCAGATTTCAGTTACCAATTTGGACCAAAATGTTACAGAGGAAGAGCTGAAGAAAGCATTTTCAGAATTAGGAGAAATTATATATGTCAAAATACCTTCAAAGGGATATGGATTTGTTCAATTCAAAACCAGGTAAACCATCTAGTAAAACTCAGAATTCACCTGTAATTGCTTCCATATATCTGTTTGTCATGTATGCTAGTAAAACTTAACTTCCGCCTCATGCTTATCCCAGGACTTCTGCCGAAGAAGCCGTTAAAATGCAGGGACATATGATTGGTCAACAAGCAGTTCGCATCTCTTGGAGTAAAAATCCAGGACAGGTAAAAACTATTGTTATATTCTTGACGGATGTGATGAAGGGTCTTATTATAGACTTTTATGTTCACTGACTGTTGTTATTGTTGATATTTGGTATTTGTTACAGGATGGTTATGTCGCACAAGCAGACCCTAATCAATGGAATGGGTATTATGGATATGGGCAAGGCTATGATGCCTATGCTTATGGGGCAACCCAAGACCCATCCATGTACGCATACGGTGGATATGGCTATCCCCAATATCCACAACAGGTAATAAAATGAACTTAACAAAAAAAAAGGCTTTTGCAAATATGTGGATACTTCTTGTTACTCATGGTCAACAATTTTCTCAGGGAGACGGTACACAAGAAATTACAAACCCTGCAGCGGGTGGAGTTGCAGTAGCAGAGCAAGAGTTATATGATCCCATGGCCACTCCTGACGTAGACAAGTAAGAGTCACACCACATTCTCACACATTCCTACCTGATTGAGTAACTAATTGAATGCCTTTGGCACTTGTAGGTTAAATGGTGCTTACCTTTCGGTTCACGCGAGCACCATACTAGGACGATCATTGTGGCAGCGTACCTCAGCACTCACATCACAATCGGGCTATGATCGCGAGCAGAGGAGTAGAATGGTGACGGGTGCTTAAATGTATTCATTTCAGTTTCCCGCGGGATAAGTCACTACTCTTTGTTTGATTGTTTTGTATTTTTTCTTTTCCCCTGTAATCTACGATTGGGATCTAGATAGAAAGAATTGCTAAATNNNTTTTTTCTTTTCCCCTGTAATCTACGATTGGGATCTAGATAGAAAGAATTGCTAAATCATGAGTCTTCCAACTTTCTGGAAACAATTATATGCTTTATAAACAATATGAGAAATTAAATCACTATTAGTGAATTTTGTTTAGGTAAGGGCTAGAAACGTCATTTTCTAAGTAATGATTCCCAATTTTACAAAAGTTGTTTTAGTGACATTTCGAAATTTGGTGGTTGTTTTTCCACGTTTTTGCAAAATATTCCCAGATAGAAAAAGCATCGCAGTCGCAGATTAATTATTTCGTCTGATGTCAGTATAGTAAAAGCGGCACTCGCCGCAATTTCACCTTCGTTTTTCCCTTCTCTCTCGATCGAAGAAGCCATGGCAGCGTGCTCAAACCAGTTATTAATCGGTTCAACGGCGTCGATCAGTTCTCCAGTCAAATCTCGTAATGCGATTCCACTACCTCAATCCATTTCCCTAATCTGCCGAAATCAAATACAACCTGTCGTCCTTCGATCCTCTCGTAGGTCCAGGCTCTGGTTAATCGAAGCCGTTCCTCCGGCGAAGTCCTTGCACGGATCTGTGGACGATGGCGAAAGTATCATTGACAAGTCGGGGAAAGAAATTAACGGAACCCGTGCGGCTCACGTGGTTGCCGGGAAACATGATAGGACGATGGAGATTGTTATTGCGGCGGCGACCACGACGGCGTTGGGAGTCGGGAACCGCGTCATGTATAAGCTAGCTCTCGTTCCTCTTAAACACTATCCCTTCTTCCTCGCTCAGCTCTCCACCTTCGGGTACTACTTCTTCATCTCTCTCTCTCAAACTTGAAACAATTTCGCTTCGATTGTGAAAAAAGTTTGAGTTAGATTTTGAGATTAAGAGCTTTTGATTACAGGTTAGTTAAGAAACTTGCGATTTTCGATTCGTCGACTTCTCTCATTGTTCATCTGGCATAATACAAAATCTATCGATTAGTGTTGTTAGGAATCAGTAAAAAAATGTTAAGCTAAATTTGAAATAAAGTAAAACATTTGTACGCGAAATGTAATATTCAAAAGATTTAACGAATGGGGTCATAGTTGGCGACTGCAGATACTTTAGATAATATTTTTATGCGCATCTAACTTTTTTTTTTTTTTTTCCCACGTGCGAGTCCACCTACATATCGATATAATTTGTTTTTAATTATTGAGTTGATGACTTTATTCGTTGGATCTGCACGAGTTAATGACTTTTTGAAGGAAGTTAATAAAATGTTTTATAAGTATTTATATCAACTGTGGATCGTGTCAGAATAGTTGCACTTTTCTAAATTCATTTAAGCACGTGTCAATCACTTTGTCTTGTTTACACGTGTCTCGCATGATGGCCCTCTCTCCTCTATGATTCTTTTGCACAAGCCACAAGGGATGCTGTGTGCAAGAATGATACCTTGTGCTCACCGGTTAATAAAGTAGCAGTATAAGAGATAAATACACACTATATGAGTAAAACATGGGAGAAAATGTTGTGAATATATTTGTGGTTGCTTTGTGCTTGACAGAACCGATATTTAGTTCATTGTAAAATAAGTTGTCTGTGGATAATTTAAGATGTGTAATGTGATTTTCACAGCTTGGTTCTTACCTGTTCAATTCTGAACTGTTTTGCTCTTCTACTGTTGAATTCCACTCATCATTCCCTTTGGCTTGCAATTAGAGGAAGTAACGTTGAAATTTGTTCTAACTGTTCAATGGGGGACAAATCCCATAGTTTAAATGTCATATCACATACTCCATTTCCTATGTTTTGTATGTATCTTTTTTTTATTACAGTATAATTTGCAATATGCATAATGCATTTCTCTTCTGTAATTTCCTTCTTGCAGGTATGTACTTGTATACTATTCAATCTTGTATTTTAGATACCGAGCTGGAATTGTTACAAAAGAGATGTTATCAGTTCCGAAAATTCCATTTTTGATTGTTGGCGTCTTGGAAGCTTGTGCTTTAGCTTCTGGAATGGCGGCCGCAGGTATCTTACATTTATGCTACCCATTAAACTTCTTTCCCTTTCGACGAAGTACTTACCATTGTTTTTTCTTGACTCAGCGAATCTTTCTGGACCATCTACTACAGTTTTATCTCAGGTTAGAAGCTTAGTAATATTAGTTTTCTCTACTTTGATTGATTTGGGATCCATGTAGGCTTCAATGAGATTACAGAGTACAACATTGTTTTCCATGGATTTTGTTGTGTGTCGAAAGCTGCAAAATCTTCCCATTGAACCACCTATTACAGTTAATAATAGTCGTTTATTTTTTTGCAGACATTTATTGTCTGGCAAATTCTCTTCTCCATTATTTTTCTCGGAAGGAGATACAGAATAAATCAAATATCCGGATGTATACTTGTAGCATTAGGCGTAATCGTCAGTGTGGCAAGGTTAGCCAGCTTGATTAACTTGCTTTTTACTAAAGTGACTGTACTTTCTTTGTCCACCTTCGCTTTTTTAGACTCGTCTCAAAACACACAATGAACAAGTTTTTACATATTTCATTCATGTTTGGTTACATACTATTTTCCCATGTATGTTCAGTGGATCGGGTGCCACTCACTCAATTAAAGATGCAGGAATACTTTGGAGTCTTCTTATGGTATTTTCTTTTTTGCTTCAAGGAGCAGATACAGTAATGAAGGTATGTCAATCTTTTTCTACTTATATCGTCGACTATAAGATTTTGGGATCTTCTCAGTAACAGTTCCATATCCTTGTATCCTTGTAGGAAGTCATCTTTCTAGATAGCAAAAAACGACTGAAGGTAATAACTGTCAAGACCCTTTGACAACATTTGTGGTTTACAAATCTGAAAGAAATACGTTCTTATTGTTACAGGGTGCTTCACTTGATCTTTTTGTTGTAAACTCATATGGGTCAGTTTTCCAAGTAAGTAGTCTTACTCTAGTTCCTTGCTTTTATCTCAGATCATTTTCTGTTGTTAGCATTGTTTACTAACATGAACATGATACGTTGATACTAAAATGCAAAACTGATTGCTAGCTACTGTGCCCTTCTGTGGTCAATCCAGGTTATATGCGTTGCATTGCTTCTTCCTTTTCTTTCTAAACTCTGGGGTATACCATTTAACCAACTACCAAGCTATCTCAAAGATGGGGGTGCTTGCTTTCTCAACATCGGTAGTAAAATAACAGGTTAGTTGATGCTGACGCTTTATGCTCCACTACCTCTTTCTGTAGTTTCCTTTGTGTTTAGTATTCAACATGCTGGGCTTGGGTTTCACACAGGATGCGAAGGGGCTCCCCTTCTTCCTGTAATGTTTGTCATGATGAACATGGCTTACAACATCTCCCTTCTACGGCTCATCAAGATCTCATCCGCTGTTGTATCATCTCTTGCATCCACCATATCAGGTACAAACCTGTCTGGTAATACATTAGATGCCATTTTGAAACATCGTATCCAATATCCATATACACGTTTTACAGTATATGATTTGTAATCCGCGAAATTGCTGAATGCAGAACATATCCATTATTCTGTAACCACAGAAATAGTTGGCTCCATTGATGATATGCAAAACAAAGCGATTCCATAAGATATAACCATTTACACAATTAACCAGATCATGAAAATTAACTAACATACGGAATATTGTAGAAAGTTAACACCATTTATCTGCAGAAGAGAAGCATTTCTAACATGCATAACCTTGTTTTGCTTTGCCGATGCAGTGCCCATAGCAGTGTTTTGTTTCACACTTCCCCTTCCATACCTTGGAGTCGCATCTTCACTTCCAACAGGGTTCGTGGCAGGCACAGTCATCCTTGTACTCGGCATGCTTCTATATGCTTGGAAACCATCTAACAAACCCGATTCAATTATTATCCCTTCGCCCCCATCCACCTAGCGGCACGAGATTTATTTTGTAACTTTGGTTGTTGTCCTTGTCTCTTCTTATTGTCCCTCATGCCCTTTTCTTCTGGTTATCAAGTACTCCCTCCGTTCCACAAAGATGATTTTTCTAGGAAAAAATTACGTTCCATAAAGATGGATTTTCTCACGTTCCAATGCATAATTGGTAATTCCAAGACGTAATAATTGTGTTTTAAGCAACACTATTGGTTTAGATTTATTGAAAAATGTGAAATACCGAAAAACTGTGTAGTATTAATTGTTTTCTTAATCTGTGTGAAATCCCTCGGAAAATTATCTTTATGGAACGGAGGGAGTAATAAGTTAGCTCATTCTTACACAGACGGATTTTGGCGAGTCTATGCATTTTTTGTGTCATATAGTTGCATCACGACAGCATTTTCAGCTAGGGACTAGCTCAATTACACGAGATATCATATCCCGTTATTAAAACAATTTTCAATTTCTGTCGATTCAATTTTCATTTTTGAATATTATATATCCAAAAGGGTCTTTGGCCCGTATATCTNACAGGGTTCGTGGCAGGCACAGTCATCCTTGTACTCGGCATGCTTCTATATGCTTGGACACCATCTAACAAACCCGATTCAATTATTATCCCTTCGCCCCCATCCACCTAGCGGCACGAGATTTATTTTGTAACTTTGGTTGTTGTTCTTGTCTCTTCTTATTGTCCCTCATGCCCTTTTCTTCTGGTTATCAAGTAATAAGTTAGCTCATTCTTACACAGACGGATTTTGGCGAGTCTATGCATTTTTTGTGTCATATAGTTGCATCACGACAGCATTTTCAGTTTGTATTTGATCGACTGCTTCACTCAGCTAGGGACTAGCTCAATTACACGAGATATCATATCCCGTTATTAAAACAATTTTCAATTTCTGTCGATTCAATTTTCATTTTTGGATATTATATATCCAAAAGGGTCTTTGGCCCGTATATCCCTGAGTTGTTGTCCTAACCTCTCCCTCACACTTGAACTCGTTGCCCCCATAAAACCCACCATCATGCTTAGAATTACCGGAAATCTCTCGGCGGTATCATCACCAGCGACGGCGGCGGCGTCTTTCTCCGCGGCTCTGAGACTCTCTATTGCTCCCACTCTCGCCATCGCCTCTGCTCCTCATCTCCGTTGGTTCTCGACGTTTTCTCGTTCATTTCTGGGCGGACGAATCTCTTCTCTCCGACCACGCATTCCTTCTCCTTGTGCACCGATTAAACTCTCTGGTTTCTCCGCTCTCAAAATGAAAGGTAAGACATCTAATTATGCCCTGCACATGCTCTATCAATTAATTGATTTCGAGCTTCGTACTATGCTCTGATCTGATTTAGTGAAAATTTTCGGAACTTGTATGTCTGTATTCTTGATTTGGGTTGGTATCTGATAATCTGTGTATATGTCTTTTATTATTTTGGCCAGCTTCGTTTAGCAGTGGGAGTAGTGCGAGTATTGCAAGTAGAGAGATTCTTGTGCAGCATTTGCTTGTTAAGGAGGATGATTCTCAGCTCTTGGCTGAACTCCAAAAGAGAATCTTGGATGGTTTGATTCTCTAATCCTCTTTTTTTACCTGTTTGATTAATACGTTCAGATGAGATTTAAGCTGTTATTTCAACTTAGTTACATAGACTTTAAGCTTATATACCTTCTGTTGTTTCTGTGAGGAGCTATCACAATGTAGCCGAACTTATAATTTGTGTCTCATTCTTATGTTTTTGTGGTTCTATGGATGTAGTTATAAGTTTTGGTAATGTTAATATATATTGTACTGATACATTTATGAATTTCTCATTAGTTGACTGTCACCATATTTTGTTGGTGAAGGAGAGGATATGAGTGATCTTGCGGCTGAATACTCGATTTGTCCATCCAAAAAGGAGGGCGGTATACTTGGATGGGTTAGACTGGGCCAAATGGTATGCTCTCATTTCTACGGATTGATATGACTCTTACTGTATAGCAGTCTTTGACTTGATATGATACTAGCAACCGGGTTCCATGTGCAGGGAGTTGTAGAAATATAGAATGTAACAGATGATAGAAGTGATTACACAATGTTTGGACTTTCCCTTGGGACAATATAAGCATGACAGACCACTTGTAATTGTTTTCAGGTTCCAGAGTTTGAGGAAGCTGCATTTACAGCACAACCGAATCATGTGGTCAAATGCAAAACCCAATTTGGCTGGCACTTATTGCAGGTTCTATCTGAGAGGTAATTTTTCTGAATTTCACCCTCCGTTGGTTACGTTTTCATATTACTGATGTAAAGTATCTTAACAAAGAAGTTCATATTAACAGGGAACCTGTGAAAGATATCCAGGTGGAGGAGCTGCATTCCAAAATGCAAGATCCAGTTTTCATGGAAGAGGCTCAGTTAATTGATGTCAGAGAACCTGACGAGATGTACGTTCCTTTTATTTTTCATCTTGACATACTTTTCCTTCTTCAATAATGGGCGATCTTCAAACTCTCTAAACATTTCACAAATTATGATTCATGTGTAGAGTTGATTGTTCTGCTAATTAGATATATGTGTACCTCGCACACATTATCTTAGAGGAAGGACACGGTATCCATAGTGTTTTTTTACTTACTTTGTTTTCCTACTTCTTTTACCAGAGCCACGGCATCCTTGCCAGGATTCCAAGTGTTTCCGCTTCGCCAATTCGGAAAGTGGGCACCAGACATCACCTCAAAGCTGAGCCCTGAGAAGGATACATACGTCTTGGTATGTCCAGTCTCTTTTGATAGTATATCTAATAAGCTTTGAAAAAGTTCAGTGTCTCAATTCTTAGATGTAGATATATTGTATCGAGCATAAAACTGAATTGTAGCGCAGCTTAGAGCTGTTGTGAGTTGGTCAGATAGCAGCTAGCAGCTAGTCAGGGATGGGTTTGTTAGAGTGTCCTGGTAGATTGTTTTGGGTGTGGATTTTGAAGGGTTCTATTGGCATCTGATTGAGATTGAGCCTCTCATAATGCAGAGTCTCTCTGGTTTGATGAATCATAGGTGGCTTGCAAATACCCCATCCTACTGTAGCTATAGATCTTAGATCATTTGAACAGAGAGAGTTCTGATGTTGATATGATATGTTAACTTCTCTGAGTCGAGGCCTTTGTTTCCATACAGTGTAAGGTTGGTGGCAGGTCGATGCAGGTTGCGAACTGGTTACAGTCTCAGGTAAAAAGCTTTTCGGCACCTCATGTGGTTAATGACATGCAAGGATGATATCTCATCATGGATTGTTTCTCTTGTTCTTCAGGGGTTCAAGAGTGTGTACAACATTGCCGGTGGAATCCAAGCCTATTCTCTCAAGGTCGACCCATCAATTCCTACGTACTGAAATTTTGGTATTTGTCTTGTATCCTGATTCAAATAAATATGTATGCTATAGCAAATTTTATTTGGGAAATTATCGTATAACATAAGGTTGCATTTTAGACAATATGAATAGCAATTAGAATATACATGCAAACAGTTTAATAACATTCTCCAGGAAATGCTCTCAACCTTTTGTACCAAATTCTAAAATAATGAATTTTTGCTTTAAATAAACAAAATACAGACAGGCTTTTGGTTTCCTATTTTCTCTCTTTATCAGCTAACCTCATTATCGTTTGAAACTGAAGGCCAGTAAAAATGAAAAGAGTTACAAAAACAGAAAAATGCTATTCATAGCCATTCTTAAGCAAAACTCCTAAAGAAGAATCCAAAATCCTAAGAAAATAGACAGNAGAAAGAGGAAAAAAAAAAAAAAAAAAAAAAAAAGAGACTTTTCTATCACTTCCTCTCCCCCTTAACGCAACAATGGGAAATTGTTGCTCTCATGGACAAGACTCAGGTGATAACCAAGAGGAACCGACGGGTGTGAATGGAGGAGGTGCTGCGGGTGCGGGTGCTGGTACAGAACCTTCTGTGAGGGCTTCACGACATCCGCCACCCTCTCCTCCTTCAACCAAACAAGGTCCCATAGGACCTGTCTTAGGCCGACCCATGGAAGATGTTAAGAGCTCATATTCATTGGGGAAAGAGCTGGGTCGCGGACAGTTTGGGGTGACCCATCTCTGCACCCAAAAGGCCACGGGATTGCAATTTGCGTGTAAGACGATTGCGAAAAGAAAGCTGGTGAACAAAGAGGACATTGAGGATGTGAGAAGGGAGGTGCAAATAATGCATCACTTGACAGGTCAACCAAACATTGTGGAGCTTAAGGGAGCCTATGAGGATAAGCATTCTGTTCATTTGGTTATGGAGCTTTGCGCGGGAGGAGAGCTGTTCGATAGGATTATTGCAAAAGGGCACTACTCAGAGAGAGCCGCGGCTTCATTGTTACGGACCATTGTTCAGATTATACATACTTGTCATTCCATGGGGGTTATCCACAGGGACTTGAAGCCTGAGAACTTTTTGTTGCTTAACAAAGAGGAGAATTCTCCTCTCAAAGCAACTGACTTCGGTTTATCCGTCTTCTATAAGCCAGGAGAAGTGTTCAAAGATATTGTGGGAAGTGCTTATTACATTGCACCGGAGGTGTTGAAGAGGAAGTATGGACCTGAGGCTGATATTTGGAGTATTGGTGTCATGTTGTATATCCTCTTGTCCGGTGTTCCACCTTTCTGGGCAGGTAATTCAAGATTTATAAAAACTTGTCACAACATTTTGAATATTCGCAAAAGGTTTATCATTCATGTGTTTTCGATATGATATAGAGTCGGAGAATGGGATTTTCAACGCTATCCTAAGCGGACATGTTGATTTTTCAAGCGATCCATGGCCCGTCATTTCACCCCAGGCAAAAGATCTTGTTAGGAAGATGCTTAACTCTGATCCTAAACAACGACTAACCGCTGCTCAAGTTCTAAGTAAGCATCTACAACCATTAAAATTGCTGAGAAAGAATTAAACAACCTCCTGTATTTAATATTTTTGTTTTCTTCCTTTTTGTTAAGACCATCCATGGATTAAGGAGGATGGAGAAGCACCAGATGTTCCTCTTGACAATGCAGTGATGTCAAGGCTCAAGCAATTCAAAGCAATGAATAAGTTTAAGAAAGTTGCTTTACAGGTAACCACCATTATATCTATATGCTTCTCAAATTTGCATGACTCTTCTTTAATCTCATCTCATTGACCTCATCTACGAACAGGTGATAGCTGGTTGCTTATCAGAGGAAGAGATCATGGGGTTGAAAGAGATGTTCAAAGGAATGGACTCGGACAACAGCGGAACGATAACTCTTGAGGAACTAAGAATGGGACTTGCCAAGCAAGGTACAAGGTTATCAGAATTCGAAGTCCAGCAATTAATGGAAGCTGTAAGTCTATACTACTCAAATGCCAAAAAAGAGAAAACATAGGAATATAGACTCACCACTAAATGATTTTGCAATATGGATTCTATAGGCTGATGCCGATGGTAATGGAACAATAGACTATGGAGAATTCATAGCAGCTACAATGCACATCAATCGACTCGACAGAGAAGAACATCTCTACTCTGCCTTCCAACACTTTGACAAAGACAACAGCGGGTGAGCATATAACAAGTTCCTAATAATGATAATTTAATTTACCAAGAAATGTAATTTAGTGGTTTGAGCTAGTGTCGTCAATGCATTACTATTTGGATGTAAACTTGCATAACGCATGTTTCTTTTTTCGGCGGTTACAGATATATCACAATGGAAGAGCTGGAGCAAGCCCTTCGGGAGTTTGGCATGAGCGATGAGAGAGACATTAAGGAAATCATTTCTGAGGTTGACTCCGACAATGTAAGTACTCCCTTTGCCTCAATATCTTACATTTTAACTTGATGAACACATACAACAATCTAACTGTGGTCACAACATTTAATTTGAAGGATGGTCGGATAAACTACGATGAATTTGTGGCTATGATGAGAAAAGGAAACCCAGATCCTAACCCGAAGAAGCGACGTGAACTCTCATTTAAATGACCTTATTGTTGAAAACATTGAAAGAGACAAGTCAGAGAAAAAGAGCATTACATAAGAAATTTATTCTAAGTAGGCTTGGGTTGTTCATGATTGAAGTGGAAAAGGTCACAAAGAGAGGATAACAAATTGATTAGAGAGGTGTTTGATGTTCGTTAATGTTGTATGCTTGTCTACTACTGATTCACTGTATCAAAATTCTTTTTCAATTAAAACAATGTGCATTAGTGATAATAATGGCTGAGCAAAACACAAAAAAAGTATCAACACCCACCAAGAAAAGACTACTATCAACCACAAGGTTGATGTACTGGGGTCATAACAAATTTATAACATAAAACTTTGATGGAAAAGAAAAAAAAAATGTCATAATCATAAAATATGTTTAAGATATAACCTACCACTTACTAATGTTATCAGATATAATTATATTACCAATGAAACATATCAGATATAATTATATCACCAATGAAACAGACTAAACAATCACTGAACTGAAAGACATTGTGCATTAAACCAAATTTAACACCAATTTCTAATAACAACAATTCTCGTATGCCAAACATGCACGAGAAACTGGCCTTGATTCATCATTTCATCGCATTCGGTTTGGCATTGATGCGAAAATACTATCGTATTATTATATTCATGTAGCCACAAACAATAATGGTAAAGGCTAGTCTGACTACGTTTTTGTAGCTTAGAGATTGGGACCATGCGCAAAGTGATTTTATGTACAAGTTGCAGAAACACATGTGAGGGAGGAACTAAAAACTAACTACTTAACTAATGACAGTACGGTACCTAATCAGTGATTAAGTATCATTTAAAAGTGGCAGTGGAGCAGGAGGATCATACCAGCTGTTGCTGACGTGTAAAGTTATGATTGGTTGGGTTCATTTAAAAATACTAAGAGTTTTTAAGTAAAATCAGACCCGACCCGTGACTTCTCCGACACTCATGACCCATCCACTCTCAGAAGTAGGTGTAAAGCAATCTTTCTTCTCCTTTTCTCTCTTTCTTCTTCTTCTGTTTCGATACATCTCGCCGGAGGAAGAATCAGCGACGGCGATATTTCGTGACGACGGAGTTTCTTTTGAGGTTTCAGTTCTGAGGAGGAGAGAGGAGATTTGGTTTTGAGTGATTGTTTATTTTTTGGCTCGTTTGGTATCGAAGAGGGTGAAATTGAAACCCTAGAGTTTTCGGGTTGTTGAAATTTCAATTGGATCTGAGATTATGCGTTGGAGGAAATGGAGGCTTCTTTAGCTGCTTTGGAGCGCCCACGAGGTGCTGCTGCTGCTGCTTCGAATACGGTAATGGACTTTTCTTGTATTTTTTTTTCTTCGGTGATGGATTTGATTGTCACTGAATTTCATCATAGATGTTAAGGGTCGCAAGAGAATTTAACTTGTTAGTTATTGTGTGTTTAAAATTGTCTCAATATCGGTCTAGAGAAGCTATATTTGCTAAATTTAGGAGAAGTGTGACGACATTTGCTAAATTTAGTCTTTGATCGTATACTATTGGATTTTGTAGATTTCAATTTCCGTATCTTTAGGCACTGGTTTGTTCTAGGAATTTCCTGATACACAGTGCCGTTTATTGGTTTGATTGTTCTTGTGTTTTGAGCAAAGCACACTATGATATCAGTGCTGATTCGAGGTCTAAGATCTGTGTTAATTACATTTGCATAATATATAAAGGGAAGCGTGGTTGATTGGAAGATGGTTT
>OVAF01001364.1:4835-22951 GCA_900406245.1 Odontarrhena argentea | reverse complement strand
GTAATCAATTTGATAGATACAGCTTTAATTTTGATACTCACCATTACGATCGATGAAGTAAACCAAGGTGATCTTAAAACTCGATCACTTGTATCTCATACGGAATACGGAACTAATAAGGGGTTGATTGATGAAGGCAAAGGGTTGGATGTGAAATATATAAACAGTTTTTTAGAGCAGCTCCATCAAACAAAGGAGTAGAGTGTCTTAAAAACATTTTTTTAAAACTAAAATTGCACCAATATTATAAGCTAACGTATTTTGTATAGATTATTATATACTGATATAGTATAATTTATTATTATCTTTTGGTCGGGATAATTAATAATTTTTAAATACCTATGTAGCTTGAATCCAATATGATATCCAAATGATGTCCAGTATTTATATTGGATAGATTTTGCTCGTACTTTTAAGTATTGGGATTAGTCATTTTTATATTTATTATGGTTTATCATATTATGTGGTTCTTAAAAAAAAATTATTATCGGTAATATTAGGTTTAAATATTGGATATCCATATATATCCAGTTAGTTTATGTAACTAAATTTTTTAAAAATATTTAAGATTATAAAAAATATAAAACTATATAATGTAAGTTGTAGTACCTATATTTACAAAAAAATAATAGTTTAAATTCATCTTCAAATTACATATACATATATAAATATATTATGAAATTATTTATAAGATAAGTAATATGTGGTACTCATTTACATTTTATGTTATTATTGTATACAAAATACTATATATAATTTTATAATAATTACTTGAAAATTTAAAATTATGTAGTTGTAATACTATATACTAACAACCAAAAACTTTCATAAAATCATATATTTTATAAGGTTGAGTTTTCCTTTTGAATCAACAAATATCATATTAGAGATTCAAAAACTTTCATGAAACCATATATTTTATAAGGTAGTGGATAGGCTAATTTCGATCATATAAGTTTAAAGGTTAAATAGTTGTGAAATGTGTTCATTTATTTCATCTTTCAAATTAAAATATTTCATTTTTCAAAAGTGTAAAAGTCATTCTTGTGAACAATTTTTTCACATTTGATGTTATAGCTGGAGATATGGAAAGATATTATATTTTCTTTGTCGCACTTTCATATTTTTTTATTAAAGTTAGCAGATTATTCTGCATGGCCTTAATTAGAACAAATTATGAGTCGTATTCTAAACTATAAATAGAAAAAACCCAGTCATTGCATGGCTTCATCATCCTTACTTCCTTAGTGCATAAAACTAACGCCCATATTATTCATGGCATTGACCCAAGACGTCTAAGCACAACACATTTGGCACTAACTTGCTTAGAATAATAGCTTATAAACAAACTTTACCGTAGTGACTCAAAATATTTATGTTAGTGTTTTATGAAGGTACAACGTTTATGCTTGTCTTGAATCCACGAGTCATGTAAGTCTTTATTAGGTCATCGGCCACTTTTGCACATAAATCTTGAATGTTGTACTCAATACCAGAAACAAAGTGATTTAATTAAACAACTTGGTGATTTGTTTGACGGTAATTATTTCTTTGTTTAGAATCATACATGAAACCATACCCACACCTTTTCTTACTCGAAATATGCATTATATATTTATATAATAGAGTCTCCGTATAACAGATTTGCAATGTGAATTTTGTCAAGTGAAAAGATAAGAGAATAAAGCCTCATAAGCTTGTTGCTTTTATCTCATTCACATTCTCCCTTCAACCAAAACTTGTAAGTTTGCATAGCAAAAAGACATGAACCAGTTGATGACACCACCAAGTGATGCATGGTTGATCCTCGAGCGATATTCATTTTGGATCATCACCTTCAAACACTTTAACACCTCTGTGCTTTTTGGTGTGCTTGAGCAAGGTCGAGGGAAATTTAAGACATTCGAGAATCGAAAGACTTGAAGAAGATTGCAAGTAAAGTAAAACCAAAAAGAGTATCAAAATGTGTTTCTGATCATCGACCAAACTGACAACCAAAAAAGGTGTTAAGGTTCTGATACCGCAACCCTAATCCTCTCCCTCTTTGCGTCTCTTTTCCTCTCTTTGATCTTGATACACACACGATCCTTCAAAGATTGTGCGATCCTCCCTCTATATAATTCCCCTGTGAGAGTATTTGTAACAACGTCCTCTAAGCCACTATGGTACTGCCACCTCATCATTAGCTATATCTTCGTTGTGATGCTAATCAAAAGGTTCAACACATATATTTTTGGAGGAGATTTATTGAAATCATTTAAGAAGGAACACAACAGTTACCCAATTTCATATACATACGTAGTTTGGAAATTGAATCCTCCGCTAAGATTGAGAGAGATCGAGAGTTGAGAGATAAGGATTGAAGGAGATTGAGAGTTGAGAGTGATCTTAGCCGAATTGGGAGATGAGATTTTTCTTCTGCAAAACATTAAAGCGTGACAGGTGGCGTATGTTTAGAGTTAGAGTTGCTTCCGGATCCAATATTAGAAACGGTTCTTTTTACAGTTCATTATCTATTTTCTTTTTTCTTTATTTTTTTGGTCCATAATAAGTTAAGACACGCCTAAGATGCGCCGCTGGAGATGGTCTAAATAAGAACCAGTTCTATCAATAGTGAGCCAATAATTATCATTTTTCTTTTTCTTTTGGGTTAAGAAATGGTAAAGATCCTCTAATGGTCCACCGTATGAGATGGTCTTAACATATATGTGTAAGTTTAGTGAGAAGAATTATGGGAATCAAGATAAACATAAACAAAAACTTAAGAATTTCCATTGATCATTGATCTTTTCTACAAAAGGACTAAAATGAAAGAAAAAAAAAGCAAATTTATCAAGAGACGGTGAGTTCAACATACTATATTTCGATTATCGAGCAAAGATAGAAATATTTCATTTTAGGCTTTGATAATATTCAGTGACGCTTAAAGCTTCAAAGGAGCTTCGATAAGAATGAAGAAAGATATATTGTAAAGTACATAAATTGTTAACTATTGGTCCCCAAAATTTAACAATTATTAACAAACGGAAGAACAATCTCATTCATATTCGAGCAATATTTTGGAGAAACATAACTCGATAACGATTAGAACGAAACTGGAAGAAGAGATCCATGCATGACTAATTAATAAAATCTAGTGTATGAAGGAAACCAAAGAATCCGAGCTGGTCGTGGAGTCATCGGAATGGGGTGAATACTAAATATTGTCATTTACAGTGGGAATAGTGTTTTGGCGATGTAACGGTGATGTGGAGCCGGCCCAGTTTTAGAAGGCCGTAAGCCGGAGAAAAAAAAAAGGCCGATAAAAAGACTTCAAACACTAAAAAAATACAACAACTATACAACTAAACTAAAGAAATATTTTGAAAATGTTGCTAGAAAGACTTTAAACACAAAAAACCATAACAAATGTACCACTAAACTAAAGAAACATACAAAAAAAATTGGCCGAAATTATTCATAAAAATAATGGACCGCAAACAACTGTTTGGCTTGCTTGGCCTCAGAACCACCGCTGTATGGAGGTGAACCGGCCGGAGATTCATAGCGATTTTCGTATTACATGTGTTTTTTTCAATTTCTTAGAGTAGAAAAAAATAAGTAACGCTCCTGATGGACTTTGGTTACAGTAAGAAGATGGGCTGGTTGGGTAGCCCACATCTTTTGGAAGAGTGATGTTTGAACTAAACGTAGTCGTTTCTAGTTAATAGTTTTGTGTGATCATATTGGACTGTGATTGGGCTCATTAGACCATGTACAGCACTGAACCTCTATAGTAAGTGTCTTATTCATTATAATATAAATATCTATAGTTTCATTTTAATTAAATAAATAAATATATGACTACTTAAAATTAAAACTAATGAAAGAGAGACACATGGATTAAAGAGGTCTTAAAAGGTAGCGAGGGGGTCTTAAATAAACCCTCTTGATCCTCTCTCTCATCACATTTCAACTTTAATTATTATTTTAGATTAAAAATTTGACTTAAGACCCTCCCTCAAATCACCACTGGACTTGCTCTTACTGATTTTAAGTGTGATGGAAAATGAAGATGATGTGGCTAGGCTGACGTGTCTCAACGGGAGAGACTCCCTTCAACTAGCTATTATATAGGTAGGATTACTTTGCAAAGATCATCATCGACACTCCTAGCGATTGCCAATAAGCCAGATACAAATGTTCAAGACAAGAAGAGAAGCCAACGCAAATGATAAATTGATGAGAGCAAGAATACAAATGTGTTTAGGAAAATTAACTCTCATAAACATAATGATACAAGATACAATGATTTATATAACCAATCGACTAAACATAATTTCCTAATCTGTGATAAATATGAATGTAAATAATATATTTGTATATAATAGTAAATCTTCCATGTCAGTAAATGACAATCTTCTTCTCCATCTCCTAACAGCAGAAGAAGGCAATGAAGAGTTTGATGAAAGCAAAAAACACGCATTGGACAATATCTTTCAGTCACCTATAATCCAAATCAAGCTAAGAATCTTTTCTCCTAACCATTAACATGGAATTTGTTTCAGATGGGCGTGTGTTTCTGGCTTTGGATATCAATTGTGTACAAGAGTCCATATACGAAGTGTTAACAAAATAGAAAGCAACTTTTCACTCTTTCTGCTCCCGGAAGTCCTCTATTGTCAGCATTGCATCGGGATCAGGACAATGTAGCTACGCCGGTTGTGTAAGCGACCTTAGTTAACCGGATGTGTCCGGTTGGGTTACAAGTCCGGTCACGTAACGGGAAACGGGTAGTAGCCTGTAAGAGCGCTTGCTCTGCTTTCAACTCGCCACAATACTGTTGCACCGGCTCTTTCGGTAACCCACTCTCTTGCAAACCAACGGCTTACTCCAAAATCTTCAAGGTGGCTTGCCCTACAGCATACTCTTACGCCTATGACGACCCGACCAGCATCGCCACTTGCTCTAAGGCTAACTACATTGTCACCTTTTGCCCTCATCATCGTCGCTAGATCAACAAAATTAGTCAGTCAACTTCTATATTAACAAACTATTGTAATGTTTTGGAATCTGTGAGTTTCTTGTAACACTTTTATGCAATGCAATCTTATGGAACTAATGATCTCTACTTATGCTATGCAATCTTGTGAGTGTGGAAAACCTCCAAAGTCTAAAACCCTTGGATATGTATATTACAGAAAAAAAAACCCCAAAACTCTCGGAAAATTATTACCCATCTCTTTTGGAGCCAAGAGGACAAAAGAATCTTGTTCTCTGAGCATGTATGTTATAATAAGGGTCACGTGTTATAATCGTTTATTTTTGTATCATTGGGATAAATCCTATTTAGTTATGGATAATTATGAATTTAGCTAATCACTCACTATAAATTTGACAATTAATTCAATCCTGATTTGAGAAGGAATTAACAGAACATCAAAGTTATGGATTGATTGATGGATGCAAAGAGTTGGATGTGAAATATAGAAACACTTTTTAGACCACCTCCATCAAACAAATGAGTAGAGTTTCTTAAAAACATTTACAAAAAAATTAAAATTGCAAATATTATAAGCTAACGTACTTTGTATAGATTATTATATACCGATATAGTATAATATATTATTATTTTTTGGTCGGGATAATTAATACCTAAGTAGCTTGAATCCAATATGATATCCAAATGATGTCCAGTACTTATATTGGATAGATTTAATTTGCTAGTACTTTTAAGTATTGGGATTAGTCATTTTTATACTTATAGTTTATCATATTATGTGGTTCTTAAAAAAAAATTATTATCGGCAATATTAGGTTTAAATATTGGATATCCATATATATCCAGTTAGTTTATGTAACTAAAATTTATAAAAATATTTAAAATTATAAAAAATATAAAACTATATAATGTAAGTTGTAGTACCTATATTTACAAAAAAATAATAGTTTAAATTCATCTTCAAATTACATATACATATATAAATATATTATGAAATTATTTATAAGATAAGTAATATGTGGTACTCATTTACATTTTATGTTATTATTGTATACAAAATACTATATAATAATTTTATAATAATTATTTGAAAATTTAAAATTATGTAGTTGTAATACTATACTAACAACAAAAAACTTTCATAAAACCATATATTTTATAAGGTTGAGTTTTCTTTTGAATAAAAAAATATCATATTAGAGATTCAAAACTTTCATGAAACCATATATTTTATAAGGTAGTGGATAGGGTAATTTCGATCACATAAGCTTAAAGGTTAAATAGTTGTGAAATGTGTTCATTTCATCTTTCAAAATATTTCATTTTTCAAAAGTGTAAAAGTCATTCTTGTGAACAATTTTTTCACATTTGATGTCATAGCTGGAGATATGGAAAGGTATTTTCTTTGTCGCACTTTCATTTTTTTTTTATAAAGTTAGCAGATTATCACAAATCCATGCAGTTCTCCAAATAACCAACCGAAGAAACTATATATATCACCTTTGCAAGTGTATGAGGAGATAGGGGTGCAACTATGAGTTCGTCCGTCCACCTACTCAAGTTGTGAAAGCCTCTTTCTTTTTCAACTATAGTCATCTCGTTTGCAATAGCAGCAACATCGAGAAATTGTCATAAGATTTATTAGTGCTTCTATAGAAGCGCAAAACTGAGTTGTAATCCATGGATGGACATCCAAGTACACATAAAATCACATGATATCTCCTAGAAGGACCAAGGTTCCATGTAGAAGGATAATTCGTAGGATAGGGCACCAAGCGGTTTAATAAGTACCGTTCAGAGGTTTTAGCCTTGGTTAACGTAATGTGCGGTTGATGCTTTTCTTTGGTCCAATTTAATGATTCCCCGGTATATTCTTGACACAATCTTTTACGTTTGACGTAACAAGATTCCGAGCAAATGCCCAAGCCTTCTTGTTGACCATCTGCCTTCATCAAAATCAATGTTTCATTCTATTTGATCCGCGTAAAGAATAAAACAAGAATTAAGGTTTTTATTATTGTAGGTAAGTAAGTGATATCTTCGATCGAGAGAGAGGACTAAGGATCTTGAACGTATGAAATTGATCGAGGAAGAAGATTGGGGAGAGAGAGGACTAAGGAATCGAGGAAGATGATAGGACTCGGGTGAATTTCTTTGTCTACTCCTCCTTGATTTATTAGGCACTTCTCTGAAACCCGATTATATAGTTTTATCAACTTCACTAAAACCAAAAAAAAAAAACAACAAATAAATGTTCTAATGCACCAGCACAAATAAAAGTTTATTTGGGATTCAGTCAAATTTTAAATTATGAACGAGGGCAATACCACTAACCAACCAAAAAATTCAAATAATATGCTTTTATGACTAAGTTTTGGGTATGCTAGAACAAATTAGCTGTTTTTCAAAGTATTTTACTTTTTAATTCTCCAAATCCCAAAAATGGTATTTCAACCCAAATCTTTTTTGACACCACATCTTTCATCATCTATTTTTCTTCTTTTTTTGGCCAACATGATCAAATTTATATATGTTCTCCCTTCTGATTGTGTAGGCATCTAAATATGCACATTTGCCTCCTTGTTTCAGTTCCAAATTGGTGCTTACAAGCTTTGCCGAGATTCAATGAAAATTTAAATATTACTACTATATACAAAGTAGATATGAAAAAAATATTTAACGACCATGATAAAACGTATAACTATTTAAATTTATTTTTATGAGATTCAAGAATATCTTATACGAAGTTAGGAGTTTAGAATGATGCAATTCGAATCTAGATTTCACTATTTAAGAGTTAGATATTAGGAGAAAACAAAAATCAAAAATTAAAATGGGGATATATGATTATAAACTGAAGTGTGCAAAGGGTTGAATTTGAAATACAATGATAGCTTTGGATAAATGTGTAAATTTGAAGAACATATGGGGTTCAAATCCATTAAATATCAAGTACAATAAAAACAGATATAAAAAAGGACTCCACTTGTGTTCAATGCGACCGCGTAAAAGAGCCTGAACCAGACGTGTTTGCCGCGTTCGATTGAGACATATTTCTTATTCACTCGCTCACGTACGTACCATCCTTTTACTTTTCCATCAATCAAACACAGTTAATTAATATACGTCTACTTGTTAATATTATCAATTACTATACTTAAAAGACTGAATCATCTACTGAAATAGACAAAGACTTGTCTGTTTAATAAAGATAATTTATATTAGTAAAGGTCCCTATTAGTAAATGATGATGAAACAAAATAATAATAATAATAACATAATTGCGGTGGTGGTGGGGTTTGCCTTTTTGGGAATTGTGAGATTATCCAATACTGGTGTTAAACAAATGCAAATCTCATCAAGGCACGTGCTCCTCGCGTGTTCTTTAAGCCTGGTAACACGTGGATCGAGTGACCCCTACCCTTTTTATATCATCCTAAAACATTACCCATAATTGTGGTTTTTTTGTGTGATTCATATCCAAAATGTTTCTAGATCAATTTGATTCAAAATTTTCTTTAATAAAACTATTCATATATCCGGTTCAAAATTTCATCGTACATAGAGAGTCAATGGAAACTAGGGGATCAACTGGATTCGCGGTTCGCAGACATAACCCATAATTTTGATTTTTTGTGTGATTCATATCCAGAATGATTCTAAATCAACTTGATTCAAGTTTTTCTTCAATAAAATCATTCGTAGATCCTGTTCAAAGTTTCATTGTACATAGAGAGTCCATGGAAACTTAAGATTTATAGGCCAATTTATTATATTGTCTAGATTGCTCAAATTACATTTATCCATATTAAAAATTGATTTTTTTAAAAACGATACATAACTAAATGAATATACATAAATCAACGTAAAACTAGTTATACATAAATTTTCCTTACCCATTATGAATGCTAACATAACATACATAACAACAAAATTTTATATCTTTGAATGGCTTGTACGATTTTATCAAAAATTGAACGGATTAAATAACTCATAAATCTTAATTGTTGATTTCCCACTACTTCCAAAAAACAAATCCGAATTGTAAATGTTATTAATCCAGACCATCACGAGTGCCTAAATTAAAACAAAATAAATACTAAAGAAATGCAAAAATAAATACAAAACTATAAACCATAAATTAAAAATTAAATACATACGATACGAATTGATGGGTACCAAAATATACGTGGCTAGTGGAATACAAAAGAACAAGAGCATCTATACCGAAAGCGATATACACGCGGGTCTCCTCTATATAAAGGAGTCAAGGGAGCTCTTCTTCTTCCCCAAATCGCTCTCTCTAACAAACTTCAACTTTTCAGCAATGGCAACCGCAAATCCAGAAACCGCCGCCAAATCCACACCCGCCGCCGCACCAGTCGACATGGCCAATCCACAGGAGCTCAAGAAAGTCTTCGACCAGTTCGACTCCAACGGCGACGGTAAGATCTCCGTTCTCGAACTCGGCGGCGTCTTCAAAGCCATGGGAACGTCGTACACTGAGACGGAACTCAACCGTGTCCTGGAGGAAGTCGACACAGATCGCGACGGATTCATCAACCTCGACGAGTTCGCGACTCTTTGCCGATCGTCTTCTTCCGCTGCCGAGATCCGCGACGCGTTCGATCTGTACGACCAGGACAAAAACGGACTGATCTCCGCGGCGGAGCTTCACCAGGTGCTTAACCGTCTCGGAATGTCTTGCTCCGTTGAAGATTGTAACCGTATGATTGGACCTGTGGATGCTGATGGCGACGGGAATGTTAATTTCGAAGAGTTTCAGAAGATGATGACTTCGTCTTCTCTTCTCAACGGAAACGGATCCGCCGCGTCGACCTAGGGTTCGTATGGGACTCTGGATTTATCATATATCCATGGGAATAATAATTACTATGGCTTTTTTTTAGGTACTTTTTATGAAGTTGTGATGATGAATCTCAGTCTCTAACTTTTGAATCAGTCTCTTTTCATATGTAGATGCTGGAGATTTCTTTAGATCTGAAATATGAAATATGGATATATATATCGTTGCTTTGTTTTTAAACTCTCTCTGTGTTCTATTACTATTTTGTTCAGTTTCGAATTCGAAATCAAATGTTAAAAATCAATCGTAACTTTAAAGGAATGAACATGACATTTTTGTTGCCTGACCAANCCCAAAAAAAAAAAAAAAAAAAAAAAAAAAAAGAACATGACATTTTTGTTAAGAATTGATTAAACTTGAAGGCAAAGAATTAGATTCTTTGATTTTGTTGGTGCTGTGTATTGAAAGCATATGTTAGGCAATTCAAATGAAGGAATCTGGTTTCAATGCGAATAGTTTTGGTAATCAATGCTCAAACATTAAAGGGCTCGCGTAATTTGATATTCGTTTCTCTGTACAATTTGGGCTCTACTTTCTAAATGAAGAAGAGTAATAAATAATAATAAAATATTGGCTAGCAGAGATGGAATCCAATGGTGTGTTTTTTCAAAAAACAAAAGACGTGGATGTCTAAAGAATCGTATTCCATTAGCACTAGTTGGAGTAAGGAATAAAAGAGATGTCTTTCCTTTCTTTACTCTTCGGTTATGAAAAATAGGATTCTTTTGACTTGTTTCTGAAACAAATGTGGCCTTTACACCCCATCTTAGGCCCAATGAGTAGGTTATTGGGAGATGAATTTGTAAAGATTTGAAGATTTAACAAATCTTAGTGATTTTAGAAATGTGTAAGAGTTCTATAGATTCTTACAATTATATTTTAGAGACTTTTCTAGAATCCTAAAGATTTTTGATGATTCTTCAGGATTTCAATTATGTAATAAGTTTTTTTTCAAAATAAATATGTTATTTGATTTATTTCATAACTTTTCTATATAAATATCCAGATAAGGTATAATTATTTATTTATAAAAATAAAATACACATATAATTTTATCGGTGTTTTTTCATTTCTCCATTGAATATATTTATATAATCAATAATTCAGACATTGAAAAAAATATTTAAAGAAAGAATGATGATTTTGGACATTGTGATTATGAGCATAAAGTCATTGTATTGATATTGGATAAAGAATGATAGTTTTTATTTTTAGATGTTCTTGAGTAGGTGACCTTTGAGATTTTGAAAGTTGTGATTTTGAAATCCTAGAGCTAACTATGAGATTTTGAAAGTTGTGATTACGAGAAAAAATACAAAGAATTATCTTACCAATAACACAAGAGTTTGATGGAATTGCAAAATCTTTAAATACTCAACTTTATAAATCATCATACCAATAACATAGGATTTGCATTGGCATTGATAAATCATCACACCAATAACACAAGAGTTGTAAAGTCCTCGCACCAATAACACAAGAGTTGTCTTGGTTGATATGAGCTAATCTATTTTATTCATTTGTGAGACAAAGTCAAACCTAATGCTAACTGTGTTTGGTAAAATGTCAAAATTCCGAACGTACAAAGAAACATGCCCACGACTGGTAAACTGTAAAAAATCTAGGGGCTGTTAATGGTGGTGGAATTTGGTTAGAGGATAAATTTTTTAAAATATTAAAAGGTTTTGGAGAGAAGTTCTCATAGGTATTTATGAGATTTTTCTAAAATACTATTAACTAATTACAATGAATTTTATTAAGAAACCAAAAATCCATCTACCAATAGCAATGGAATTTCAAAGTTTTTTATTTTATTTTTTTGTAGAGAATTCATCTACCAATAATAACTCTTAAGGCAATCAGAAAATCACAAACGTTAACCTTTTGGACCTAGTTACACAAAAACAAGTTGGAACAAATAAGAAGCTTAATAACAAGCTAAAAATACTTATTCCCTCTCGTTTTGCTATGTTTGTCTCAAATGTAGTTTGATTAAGTGTAAGCATATTTATTATCGTTTAAAATGCATAGTGTATCAATTAGTAACAAAAATAAACCTAGTTGACAAAACCATATGCAATACATAAACAATCTTGATCATAATATGATGTACAATCTCTTTCAAGCCTCTTGTATCCTTGTCTTGATCGTTTCATTTCTTTTCATACACTACTTTTTCCTCAAAAAACCATTTCGTCCTCATCTAACTCTTCCAAATTAAAAAGTTATATATATGCAGTTAAAAAAAAAAAAAATAGTTGTATATGTTTATTTAATTTGTCACGATCATATTTACATCATTCCAATAAAGGGAGCCATATATACCAAATGGAAAGACTTTCTTCAGAGATATCACTTATATACAACAAACCATTTCTTCTCCGGAACTAATCCATCGTCAATCTTTTTCTTTTCTTCTTGGATTTACTTACATAAACCATAATCAAATCCGGACGCTATATATAACATGGCAGAGGAGTCGTACGACGAAGAGTGCGACTACCTCTTCAAGGCAGTGCTTATAGGAGACTCGGCCGTTGGGAAATCGAATCTCTTGTCAAGGTTCTCTAGAGATGAGTTCCGGTTAGACTCTAAACCGACCATCGGAGTAGACTTTGCTTACCGGAATGTTCGCGTCGCTGATAAGACCATCAAAGCTCAGATATGGGACACCGCCGGCCAAGAAAGGTACTAAATTCAACAGTCAAGATCTCTATACTAGTATACATGTATTTTTTCTTATGATGGATTTCATTATCTATATATCTATATATAATTAAATCAAGATTTGATGATGAGTGAAAGTAATGTTTTTTTTCCTTTTACTAAGATTTTTTCTTCATGATTTCTAATGTAAAGTAAACTAAATCAACACTTCAATTTGTTAGTTTCTCTTTATATATTTCGTGTGTTCATGTTAAATGAAATCTTGATAAGCAATCAGTGTCATGCGGACCTAATATTAGTTATATGTCACAACTCTTTCTTCCCTCTGTTTTTATTTTTTAATAATTTTCTTGTATTTGTTTCGACAATTATGAATTATCGATAATGATTTTTTTGTAACAACCTACGTTTGTTTTGTTATCTTAACCATTAATGTTTTTGTATGGGTACGTACAAACAAGATTTAGAGCAATAACGAGTTCGTATTACCGTGGAGCTTTAGGAGCATTACTAATCTACGACATCACCAGAAGACAAACTTTCCAAAACATCAAGAATTGGTTGTTGGAGCTCAGACACTTCTCACCTCCCGAGACCGTCATTGTTCTAGTTGGCAACAAATCCGATCTCCAACAATCTAGACAAGTCGAAGAAGAGGAAGGTAAAGCTCTAGCTCAATTAGAGGGTCTTTATTTCCTCGAAACATCGGCTTTAGAGAACCAAAACGTCGAAGAAGCGTTTCTTAGTATGATCGGGCGTATAAATGAAGTGTTGACCCAAAAGATTGTTATAGACAACAGAGCTAACGGTGATGGTGAGGGTAACGGTTTAGTTGTTCCCACGGGTAAAGAGATTGTAAATATTGACGAGGTTTCCACCACTCGACCGTTGAGTCTTTCTTTCTCCAATTGCTGCATCAAGTAGATAGAATTAGATTATCTTATACGACCATATATTATTGTTTCAAAAATATTTGATGATGTAATTTGATAAGAAACGTTTGACTTGGCTGTATTTATTTTTTAGTCTACAAAACTACATAAGACCACGCAACTTGGTGACCAAATTATAGTTTTCTAAATATTTCTACTTATGTTGTCATCACGAAGTTTTTTTTTTTGAGTTCCGGACTTGCGAACCATAATCTTTTCCAGTATTCGAAGTTAACCTTTAGTATTCTGATATAAAGAACTACTCTCTGTACCAAAAAAAGATTCGAACATGGGGTACAAAAAAAACCAACCTCTTATATTATCACTAAAATTCATATTTCAAATTTACTCACAAAGATTTTTGGCGTCAGTCACGATTCTGACCAAAATGTGTATGAATTTTTGATTCCCAATTCATAAATTTTTAGCGACGAAAAGACTATTTGGTTAAAGTTAGGATCATAGACTTTTAATTTCAATTAGTATTCTTAAAATAATAAGAAATGTTCTTAACAGTAGTTATAGGGTTTTAGAGATTTATAAATTTGCCTGAGTGATCTAGAGATATGAAATTTTTAAAAGAATCTTCACATTTTTAAAAATCATTTTGCCAATCATCTCAAGAATTGAGCCAAAATGTCAAAAGAGGAAAAAAAGAAGAAGATTGGACCAATGACAAATTAATTGTAAACCAGAAACAAAACCGGATTTGGGCTCGGTTATTAGTGTGGAGTCTCTTTCTATGTTGCTAATTAACTACGTTACCGACACGTCACTGTAGCAATTTACACCCTCCGATTCAATTTCTTCTTCTTCTTCTTCCTCGTCTGTTCTGATGCGACTGCAATTCGGGAAAATCACTTTGGTTGTTGAAACGGTACCGTATGGGTCTGTAGTCTCCTTTCATTTCTAAGTAGCAGTAACGAAAATGGCGAATTGGATCTCGTCGAAGCTCAAAGCCGCCGAAACGATTCTTCAACAGGTCAGAGATGTCGAATCTCATTACTCTTTCTGTTCGTTTGAGGAGAAATCAGATGAAATGGTCGATTTTGGAAGTCTTTGGGTTCTAGTTAGGTTTTGATCTCCATATTGTTGGATGGTTTGCGATTCTCTGTTCCTCTTTTGAATTTGAGACGATCCAGGGGAAGGATTTAGTATGTGATTAGGTCTTCATCTGAAATTGATTAGATTCAGGCCTTGAAGTGGCAATGTTATCGTTAGACCATCTGATCATTGCATTGTCACCACGCATCAATTTCTGCTTATACTCTTTTAGAGTATTGCGTTCTTGTTGATTTAATGCCAATGTTTTTTTGTGTTTTCACTTGCTGTTTTCTCCTTTGGCTTCTTTTTACTTCTCTGGTATTCGGTTCGTCTTATTTTTCTTCTTTGATCTGTAGTTTTCATGCCATATTAAACAAATCACTTCAAATTATTTAGTTTTTGAGGTTGGTGTGAGTGAATGTGGTGCTTGTTTGCTCGAGCTCATGCTTAAATACGTACCAACGAGCCACTTGCTACAACCACTCAGATTCTTACAGAGTCATGGAACTTAATATATATGTAATACATGCTTACCGGTGATTATGTAAACTGTGCTTTTCATTGTAGTAAGTTGATTTTTCGTAACGTTAACGTGGCTAAGAATTTAATTTATTCTAATNTCACCACGCATCAATTTCTGCTTATACTCTTTTAGAGTATTGCGTTCTTGTTGATTTAGTGCCAATGTTTTTTTGTGTTTTCACTTGCTGTTTTCTCCTTTGGCTTCTTTTTACGTCTCTGGTATTCGATTCGTCTTATTTTTCTTCTTTGATCTGTAGTTTTCATGCCATATTAAACAAATCACTTCAAATTATTTAGTTTTTGAGGTTGGTGTGACTTGTGAGTGAGTGTGGTGCTTGTTTGCTCGAGCTCATGCTTAAATACGTACCAACGAGCCACTTGCTACAACCACTCAGATTCTTGCAGAGTCATGGAACTTAATATATATGTAATACATGCTTACCAGTGATTATGTAAACTGTGCTTTTCATTGTAGTAAGTTGATTTTTCGTAACGTGGCTAAGAATTTAATTTATTCTAATTGGTGACTATTTAAATTGTGCGTTTCAGATTGATCAGCAGGCAGCAGAGTCTCTTCGGAAGGATGAGAAGTCTGAGACCTATGACGAGGTGTTTGAGACGTCTTCAAAATCTGGAAGTCCTGTTTCTTTGAAAGATCAGTTGCGAAAGAAAACAAATGAAGGTAGTGATTCTGGTAGTGGATCTCAGAGAAACTCAATAGAGCAAAAACCTAGCTACTTGAGCAGCAGTAAACATTTACGCAAAGCAGATAAATCCGAAGGAAGAACAAGTTCACCGTCACAGAGTTTAACAAATCAAAAACCGTCACTAACTGACACTGACTGGACAGAACTTCTGAGTGCTCCAAATCTGGGAACCAACACTCCTAAGCCTCGTACTCCTAGTGGAACATCTGTCATTCGAGGATTGAAGAAAGATGGGAAAAGGCACGGGAATACGGGGAGAAATACTTTGGCCTCTGATGGAAAGAAGAGTGAGAAAAGCAGTGGTAATGTGGTCGATTCCAGAGGGAGGCCACTAAAACAGCCGAATAAGGAACCAAGCGACAAGGAAGTGTCTAGCCCTTCTGATGCTGACATGGAAAACAGGAATGCTGCTCAAGATATATTTGTGAAGACAAATCATAACGAGAGTGAGAAGGAAGTCAATCCTAAGCCGCCTCCCCTGGATGACTCCACAAGATGGGCAAGTGAGACTATCCCAAGGGAAGCATTACCAAGTGTTGGAAAAAAAGATGGTCGTGAGCCCAGAAGAAGTGCTGTTTGGGGAAAGCAGGCGAGGGGAGAAGTCTTGCAAAGCAGTGTATCTGATGGTGTAAAGAGTAAGGATTCGTCCTTGTCTAGTGATGAATCAGAATCAGATTATGAGTCTGATTCAAGCACTGACTCTGAGAGGGAGCGTCAGAGGGAGGAGCGCAGGAGAAGAAGAGAGAAGATTTTTGCTGAAAAGGTTGCAACAAAAGCTGTAGCGGTCATTAAAGAGAGAGAGAATATGGTAGCAAGACTTGAAGGTGAAAAACAGAGTTTAGAGAAAATAGTTGAAGAACGAGCTAAACAACAGGCTCAAGAGGTAGCAATTTTTTTAAAAAAATTTCCTTGCAATGATGACGGTAATGGATATATATAACATTGGTCTTCGACTATATCTTACTTTTCAACTGAAAAAATGCAAGCATATTACTGACTCATACTAAGAAATGGCATATTCATTATGGTTTGCTGCGAACACCTGTACTATGGTTTGATATTTGTATAACTCGGGCTAGATGGACTAAATATGCTGTGTTTTTCCTCGTTTGTCTAGGCTGCAGAGTTGCAAACAAACATGATGGAAACTCTAGAAGCTGCTGACCTTGAAAAACAGAAGCATAACAATACAAGAATGGAAGTTCTTGCTCGCTTGGCCGGATTAGAGGTATTAACTGAATGCGTAATTGTTTGCCGACACGATAACAGTTCAAATTGCTCTGAGTGTTTGATATTCTGATTTAAACACAAAAATTGGAATCTTTAGGCAGCAAATGCTGAACTTACAAGATCGCTTGCTGCTGGGCAGAAGAAGCTTGAGACTCAGGTATAGGGGTTGCTTTGTCTACTTTGTTTCTTGGTTTGTAATAATTAGCTGGAATTGTAGAATCGGAAAGAGTATAAAGTTCATGATCATCATTGTTACTAAAAGATGTACAGTCATCTGACTCTAAGGAATCTTGGATCAATACCTACTAAATGTTGTCGAGTCAATGTTTCAAAACCGGATCCTATATTCGAATTTGTTGTAATCTCCTTCTCTGATGCGAGCAGATAGATCAGGTAGNAAGAAGCTTGAGACTCAGGTATAGGGGTTGCTTTGTCTACTTTGTTTCTTGGTTTGTACTAATTAGCTGGAATTGTAGAATCGGAAAGAGTATAAAGTTCATGATCATCATTGTTACTAAAAGATGTACAGTCATCTGACGCTAAGGAATCTTGGATCAATACCTACTAAATGTTGTCGAGTCAATGTTTCAAAACCGGATCCTATATTCGAATTTGTTCTAATCTCCTTCTCTGATGCGAGCAGATAGATCAGGTAACAATACTTCGAGAGCAGGTAGAGCTTANTTTTTTTTTTTTTTTTTTTTTTTTTTTTTTTTTTTTTTTTTTTGTTGTTGTTGTGAAATTTCATAGTTGTTGACCTGTGTTAAAGAAACTTTCTGCTCATAGTTGTTTTGGAATGATCACTTCTCTATGATAATTTTTTTTTCTAAAGATGGTCTATCATGTAGGATTGAGGCAGAAAACTTTTAATATCCGGGGAAGTGGAAAAATTACAAACCAGGTGAATGAGTCATCCCTTTTTTTGGCCTTCTGTTATTTTGTTCAATGCCAGTTTGGAAATCTTTCTCTGTCTGGTTCTGATAATCATGCTACTTATATGTGGACTATGTAGTTAGATGCTTCTAGAGGAGATATGTTTGAACACCAGATGCTTGACGCAGAGGTTTCTTTGCTGACTGATAAAATTGGGCGGTTACAAGATAAGGTTAGTTACCACAGCTGTCTGGTTGGCTTATTCTTCAGGCTTCCTATCGAATGATAATTCT